>DVQP01000806.1:0-19249 GCA_018231745.1 Danaus eresimus | reverse complement strand
TCTACATACTGATACACATAGCCATATACAGCTTTTCTCTTCCAAGCTCTTCCGACTTTAAGGTTATCATAGTTCCACCTAGTGCCAGGGTATTCTATACTTCGTTTACCGTTTGCAATCTACTCTGAAACCAGTCAGACCCAGCGGCCGCCGCTTCTGAGGTATGCCATATATGTGATCTACCTAGCACTGATTTAGTTTGTCAATGCATTGAGCTATCTTTATTGACTTAGTTCACAGTCAAATCGTTTTTTTATGGATTCGATAAAAACCATGAATACATATCTCTTCACTGCTCACTGAATGACTTAAATCTGATGGACTAGCTTCACTGATGGGTTGCATTTCGGCTTTGGCGTTATCACAGCAATGATCGTGTACCTTCGTTTTCCTACTTTGGTATTACTTAATATTGGACCAGATGGAGTTTACCAAACGCTGCCTTGCTTACTTATGTGCGACCTTTAACTACTTTTTGATGTTCTGTACCTAGTTGGAGCTTGGACTAGGAAGAACTGGACTTCCTCTTATTATGTTCTATATAACTAAATGAAATTGATCAGAGTATAATCGCTTACCCAGTTATTGCAACAAATAATGCTTTAAACAGTTTCCTTAAACATAAAAATGATATTAAAAGTATTGGTATTTCAAAATTTTTTATGAACCGACTCTAATAAAAATGATAATTTACTGGTTATAAAATGATTTTTTTAACTTAATTATATTCTTATATAAAAATAAGGACATTATTTGTTACATTTAAAAAAAAGTTATTTTTTGTCTAAGTGGATTCATTCTAAGTGTGTTAATAATTAAGATACATATATTTCTCTGCTTTTAGAAACACAATAGATTGATGAAATGAAAATGACATGTCTGAATCTTTGAATTAAATAATACATACATATAATAAGAAGATGCACTACTTAGTTGTAACTAGTTCCCAGTAATTAAACACAAAAAGATGGTTGAAAAATAGAGTATTAACATATTTTGTACATAAAACGGCGTTTTTGGTATGGTTTTAATAGGTTTTTTTCAGCGAAAGAAGAAGTGGGTATAATATTCTTGTGCTCCCGTAGTGTACATAAAAATGTGCAATTGTATTTTAAATATTAGCGAAAGCAATTTGGAGCTAATACCTAAATTTTAATTCATTTCCAGAAAACAACTGACATTGATATTTCGGAAATTGCAGGTAGGAATCTCGTCGTATTGACAAGTTTTTCTAAACAAACTTTTAATTTACATAAAAAAAATCTTAATTTCCCAAAATGATTCGAACGATTTAGGCTTAAAGAAAACATTTGGAAGAATAAATATATATATATATATATAGTTTATAGGCACCATCTATTTCTTACGTACAACATATTTGGCATAGTTATACTACCAATTCTCGGGTACTTTTAGTCCTAAATAAAACAAAACTCTAGAGTAACAAACGTTGATCCGACTGTCGTACTTAACGTGATATTTTTTGTTAAGCTTGAAAAAATCAAATTTACACCACTTAATGATTACATACATTTAAATATAAAACGGTCAGCTTGTTATCTTCGTTCTTATAAACACTATTAACGCAATGAATTTTTCAGGGAATCCACGATGTCACTAATCACATTTCGAATATCAGAGACATATATAAATATTGAAGTCATCTAGGGAGTTGTTCACGGTACCCTCTATTAAAATTCAAAGCCAGTAGAAATGTAATTACTTCTGCGTCTGGTCACAGTTCCAACGACTTTTATCGCAGTAATTACGCTTAATGCCAGATTTACATTCCAACTTGGAAAATCGACTGTGGACAAGTCAAGTAAGCGATCATTGCCTTCAATCAACTAAAAGTTATAGTTTTTTTTAAGTATATAAAATATTTTTTTTATATATACATAAATGCTACAAACGTGTGGCACATGAATTTTTTACTATTAATTTGAAAACAAAACCTAAAGTACATAATAAAAAAAAATAATGGAATTGTTATTTTAAAATCATTCGAGAATAAATAAATAGCAAGTAATTACTCTTAAAATAAATGTTGATACTAAATGAATGCACGAACACTCGTGAAATCATATTAAATGTCAACGTCGGTACAAAAACGTGGGAAAAACAAAAATGAAAGCACATTTTGGACAAAACGAATTATAATTACCTAAGCCAAGTTATTGTGAATCGTCTCACTTGGCGCGCAGGTGTTCCCGCCGCGCAATCAGCAGTAAAAAGAAACGATATTTACAGGCTTAATTTTCGCAGACCCTGCTTCCTTGAAAACGCTTGAGATAGATTCGGTGTTGTTGATTAAAGCGCGAGTATTTGCGATTTACAAACAATTTGGTGTGAATTCAAATTCTTATTATTCTTTACCGTAGCTTATTTTTGGTTTCCTTTGAAAAGATTTATTTAAACTTTATATTTTTTTGTGTGCAATTACTAAAAATTCTATTAAAAATTAATAAAAAGACTTAATCGATTACTGACACCACTAGAACTTATCTTAAATTGTTGTATTCATACTCTAACTGTTATAGTAATGCCAAAACAGATAACATTTGAATAATTTTAGATTAGAACATTTTCGGTGGAACCTTAATCACGACGGACTTTGGGAAGCTCTATGAAAATCTCGGAGATAGAAAATAACACAATAGAGAAAAACATTTTCGAAAAACATATATGTATGTATAAACCTTTGTTCCTTAAAAAGGCTCGAGAAACTAATTTATTTAAATAAGAGAACATGGTATATATATTTTATTTGGTAGAAAATAAATTATGTTTTGGTCTTTCTTAACTATATTGTAATATGATTTTATTATGTTTATCATCGACTATCCTTTGGTTTTAAAAGATAAATGTAGTGTATTTCTGTAATTAGTCTTGGAAATAAGATCAATCGGTTCCGGGCAATAAAACCATAAGAACACATTTTTCAAAGAATGAAAGAGTGTATAAGGAGCTGTGACTACGAGCTCGCATATTCATTTGTTTTATATATGTATGTTCCGATATGGTATTGTTTTTTCTTCAGATGTGAAATTTACAGCGAAATATGTTAGTTTAGACTCTAGTCGTAATAAAATAAGGTTTAATTTTATTTAAAACTATCTCTTGCTTCTGCCATATTTAGCGCAGGTTGCTATGCTACAACGTAGTATTCTAGCCGGGCGCTGTTCTTGGCTCCTGCTTTATTTATCTTAGCCTGATATAAACGAACGCAAACAACGATCGGCGATGTTTTATTTACACTAATGCCTTTCTATCTAAACACAAAAACAAACTCAAAATATTTATGGCATGCTTATAATTAATATTAAATTTTAAATTTAGATTTTGTTTAAAAGAATATTTAAATAGAATCAATTTGTTACGTATCTTTAACATTGTATGCTTTTAAATAATAAGAATTCCGTTGTTATGTACACTTTTAGTAAACAATCGGATATTCATACAGGAATGCTAATAATCGTCAATAAAATCTAAAATACGGTACATCACAATTCATTACTCGCTATGCGACCCACTCAGTGTTATTACAATGTCTAGGAGCACTGTCTTCCTCATTGCGAGCTATCCAGATATCAGCTTAGCTCGCAATTATACGTCCGTCGTCGAATGCCCCTCACATAGATGTAATATTAAGATACGTTAAATCATGTCCGTTACACCGCTTAGAATTCCTGACGTCGGGCTAATTGCTGTCAGAAGACAACCCGGTGTCGCAGGCGCAGGTGTACAGTTACATTTGACATTATTATGCATTCATATTGTACACACCAATTATACGTTATAGCTGACGTTATGTAAGATAAAAGATCTCTACGGAAAACACAATACTTATTGATGCCTATATAAAATATGAGTTTGCATAACTAACCGCCCTCTTTTTCATTAATGTCCTTTGAAAAGATTTCAATGACGATTTCATCTTGTAAAAACGGTTTCTTTTGTGTTTTGTGTACTATAAAATTTTAATTAACAATTTTGTCTGAGGTTGCCCTCCACGGTCTCCTAACTATTTATTACCTTACAAAAATATAAAACTATTACATTGTGTTCATAAAGTTTACTGTCCTCGAGGTAAATAAACTTCTTTTGAGTCTAATCAAGCATAATATAGACCGTTGCAATTATTCCTCATCGGTAAAAAATCAATTGACGTCTACAAATAAAATGGAACCGTTTCACAGTTTTGAATTTCATTGCCATCTGCACTTAAACATTGTATTGTAAATTTTCAACACTTTTCAATAACACTGATATATACTACAGTAATAAAGTAGGAAGTCTTCGTTTCTAAGAAATTTTTACCCATCTAGTAGCCGAAGTAAATAAATCGTTGTTTAATTGATTAAAACTTATTTGTATGCATTTTTCATTAGCATCGGAATTATAATTTAATGAAATAGTATATATAGATTCTTTCATATGACGTTCCCTTAATTAAACTAACCGGTTGTACCATTTCTAAACGTGTTTAAAGATTTATCATCGTTTTGCATTTCCAGTTTGGTACAAATTACGGGCACTGACCACCTACGCGTCTCGTCTAATCGCTTGAATAAACATCGAACTAAAAGGTTCACTTTGTTGTCTAGAATTTAGTACCTCACGGGTCGTCAATACAAAAAGCCTTATATCTGTCAGTACCTACACTCGTTCGTTGATTGTTCAACCGTTTACAAAACATTATATGATAAAACTGTTAAATTCGCTAGTTTTAATAAAAGCTGACTTCTGATATCTATAATAATGTTATAAACGCCAATTCAACTCTTTCACTGTTTGTTAAATTTTGCTGAGACGTTCTGAATGGGTATGATGAAACATAAGATTATTAAAGATGTTGGGGATTTTATGACGTACTAACATATATCCAAACGGAAGAAGAGCTGGACGTAAGTTGGGTATAATACAATTATAAAATAAATTAAAAACATACACTCTGTACTGTGACAGCAGCATCCAATATATATTTGTTATATAATGTTTTGTATGAATATTTAATTAATATTTTTATAAGACCTTCTAGTGTTAAAAGTAATGGTAATTAAAAAAGTGTTTTATTATAAAATATAGCTCGGGGCATTAAACGTCAGAGTTATATTACGAATTTAGATCACGGCATGCCAAGGGTGAGTTGATTAATAGATGTACTGTCCGACATCGGTCTTTCACAAAAACTGTTAAAATATATAAAGAATTATTTTTAAATAAAAATATAATTTAATATAAGCGTGATACAAAGCCTAATTTGAACTTTAATACGTTTTAGCATTGTGACTATAAAGAATCTATTACATAACTCTAATAAAGGTACTACTGATTCTTAAAATGTTATTAAAAAAAAATTAACTTTTTGTTATGTTTATCTCATATAATGTAATTTTTTATTATTTTTATATATATTGATGTGTTAGGTAATGAGTTTAACTTCTTTGTTAATGCTTGCGATGATGACTACTATACTGTAAGGAACTTGAGTGGAGATCGTTGAAGGAGTCTTTTAATAATAAGTAGGTGGCCCTATTAAAATTAATACTCCAAGTAGTTTATTACTTTTCAGAAAATAATAATAATAACTGATTTGTTTGGAAAAATATATTTATTGAATACAAAAGCCAGAAAAAAAAGTGTCTTAATTCTCAGGTACGTGTTTAAAATCGGTACGGAAAGCATATGCCACTAATATCATAAATATGTTAGTAGTTATATGTTGTATGGATATTTTAGTATGGCTTGATCGATGTATCTCTGTTTTTTATCAACGAACGAGTACTGAAAGGATTTAAATGAGTAATGAGGTTCATGCATTACAATTCAAGATTTTCATACACATTTTTATTTAGATTTAATATCAAAGAGGAAGGAAAGGCTTTTATCTCAGAATACAAAAAGTACTAAAACTACGTATTCATATTTAAATAAACGATCACTGTAACATAATGTACTAAAAGCATTTTTAAATTTCAAATCCATTATGATAATACAGTTTTTGTATAAGGATATCTTTAAGTTTCTTCCCGTTACTCTCCTATCAATAGCAATTTGTTTTGATTTAAGTATACATTTACTTTCCCTTCACTAGTCGTGTTCATTGTTCCATTTTACCATAAACATAGCTCGAGTTAGTATCAATGATACACAACTTCTATTTTATAAAAGTGTATAACTGTACTATAGATTTTATTTAATACGAAACACAACTAGTTACAATTTGAGCAAGGTTCATAGTCTTATCTAAACCAGAAGATAATTTTAATAGTCTTTTAATTATAATAACCGTTTTTATATAGATATATAGTTTTATAATAATGTTGATGTTAAGAACAGCTTCTAAAAATGTTTGGTAATTATATTTTATGAAATCATCAATTCTTTTTAATGTAACAAAGCAATTTCGTCGTTAGCATTTAGTAATCAGTATAGTAAGATAGAGTATATCACTTCACTTGACCCGTATTTTTCTAAATTACTTCATGCTTTCTTAATTAAAAATGTAATATATCCAATTAGGACGTGAACTATAAATATTTATACATTTTTAGTCAAAGGAGGAAAAAGTCGCTTCAGAGTGTACTTTTAACCGAGCGTGGGCGGAAATGTTTTGTATCTTTCCCAAACTGATATTTAGTAGCAAAATATATTATATTCCGGTTAATTCGAAGAATTTGAGCCATAACAATGTATTATATATTTTAATTTATATAATATATACCACACAGCGGTCAAACATGCTATTTATGTAAATTATAGATTTACATACGAATGAATGTTCTATTGTGGTAAAGATTATATAAATCACCGTCTGACATAAATTTAAAGAGCATTCAAGGGTAAACCCCGCATTGTCAATTGTCACAATGGCGGGTATATAAAAACACTTGGATGACATACAATGTGTCTCCAATGACACCTCGCAGTCCGCCAGAACAATAACTTCATTACCTGTAACAATAACAGCTCAACCCACTTACCGCACCGGCCCCCTCATAACGATATTGAAAGAGATATATCAATCGATTTCCGAACCCTCATGAGCTGATTTAGTTTATTTTGAGTTGCGACAATCACTGCAACCGGTCCGTTGAAGGCTAGCTCTAGCTATAGCTTATTTGTAACATGAACGGCGCATAGCAGACACAATAAACATGAAGTTTTATTACTTGGCCATGTTCCACGCGTGGCTGTTAAACCCGCGTATTTACAGGATAGTTTGTTGCGCTAGATAGTGGACTGAACCACCGTCAACGTCGGGATCGGCCAATATGTACTTTTATAGTAGATCGCCCTAACACTGAAAAACGGTTTCGTTATGAGAATCCGTAAAAATTGCGTGGGTTTGCAAAAAAATATCCAAATTTTGGCTGGCTCTGGTGATTGTTCATGTATAAACAAGTATTTAACTGGTCACTGTAAATAGTGACTGCTATGCAGTGTGGGGTAAGTTGAAATAATATGAAAGGAACTGCTATTTAATACAAATGTTATTAGCTGTCTTTTCGGTTTAAGAAGGATACAAACGTTTGTATAACAATAGTAGAGTGCACAGAGTTCCCCGTATAGATCTTGAACGTGCTTTTCGAATACACTTGTGTCAAGAGTATTAAGGCATACGTCTTATAAATTTGTTACTGTATTTATGCAGGATTTCTTTCAGGTATTAAAAATCTCTCATCTATATTCTCTGAAGAATTTCTATAAACTGTCTCGAAATATACGTATTAAAAACTAATTATTAATATTTCAATTATTAAATTATTTTATCTTAAGCATCTCGATAAGTAAAATAGTTTTCGTTAACTGTGAAACTCGTGCTAATGAGCATACCACACTGTACAAAAAGTTTTTTACTCGACATCGGCTTCCTGCTTAACAAGGAAAAAAGCTCGCAAAAGTAACCACAAAAAGGTAACAGCTGTTTAATAACAGATATATAGAAAGGCGACCGATTGACTTAATTTTATAAAAGAAAAAGTTTTGGTCAAATCTTTTTATAGATATAAATTGTGTACACATCTGTATCATTACATTGTTTAACAAAAAACCCACTCAAAAACTCATGATCTGTCTGAAAAAAGTCATTTTAAAAAGTACTGACTTGGAACAAATTATTTATTTAGTTAATAATGATGACCTTTTAGCAAATTAAGTGTCAATATCAGAGTTACGATACGACAATCAGAACACATGAAGCTATTTTTATTTTATCTTTTTTTATTCGCAGAATGTGAAATAACTATATACGTTCAGTTCCATTTTGAACCAATTCGATGAATCTGATTTTCGTTTCCACTTTATAGCAAACTGACAATGAAGAAAAATATTGGACTCATTTAACGTTAGTGATCAAAAAAGTCACCATCAATTTGTCTAAATGTTATCTTGACATTTTTAGCACAGATATTTGTTAATCTTTATTGTTGTTAAAGGCTAAAAAACAGATATTTATTTCTCAATAGCGCACTCGAATAATTTTAATCATAGTTTTTAAATGCATCAATTATCGTTAAGTAATTGAATACGTTCAAGTTGTTTTTACGTAATTTAGCGAACTAAGCCTGTTCAAGTAATGGTTTTAAATTTCGTATTTATGTCAAGTAGCTCTTTTTTGCTTATTTGCTAGACAAATTTTTGTTATGTCAACATACGTAGTATATAAAAGAAGTTATTTACACTAAGGTCGCTATTGTGGTTTATAGTCATTTAAATTAAAGTTTTTTTTTTTAATTTTTTATAATAAATAGAAGTCGTAAATCTATTAAAATCCTTAACAACTTTAGGTTTTGCAACATAGGCATTTTGTTGTCTTTGAAGGTAACTAAATGTTTAAAGTTTTTGGTTTACTCGGTAATCTACTACTTTACTCGATAAAAAAGTGTGTATTTATTTTGACATGAATTTCTTTTTTAATCGTTAATCGTTAAAATAAAAAGTCACCACTTAATGATATATGGTCGACTTTTTTTGTCGTTCTTAAATGTGATTGTTTAAATCGGCGAGAGCAAATATTACGTTAAGCTTTTTCTTTAAGGTATAACCTCGGTGCTCATCTCTTAGTCAATGAATGTTGAAGCCGGTAGCGGATAGTTTGTCTGATCTTTACAAATGGACGTCTGCCAACGCGAATAACAAATGCGACTGCGTTCAACTGCGATAATACAGTTTAAACCGAAATAAATGAAATGCTAAAAGCATTAAATTAGCAAACTCGATGTTTACAAATCATTGTCTCTCTATAGCTAAAGGAATGTTGTTAAATTTTATTCAGCTCTTTAATCTATATCAAATAGCTTTTAGAGACCGTCGATGCTTATATATCATTAAATATGTAGCCATTTGTCCGTTCGTTTGTCGTATTTATAATAGTGTAAAATTATTTAGCAACATAGCAATGCTTAGTATACTTATTTTGCTGAAGTTTAATTATAATATTAATTATATTAATATACATAAGGCGTGAAGCAATTTATAGAAGTTTCGACATCGAAAAGTAGTTCTTTTGATTTCGTGACGTTATGTTCTGCCTAACTTTTCTGCAGCGGGTGAAGCCCAATGGAGCAGCTTGTTTATGCATAATATTTGCATATTTACATAGTTGGAGACTAAAATGGCTTCAGCTTGGAGTTTTCGAAGCTAGTTATAGTTTCATAGTTCCTCGAGAGGTTGACCCAATATACAACATAATCATATTAACACTTTAGCACCTCGTCTCATTAAACTTGAAGCGGAAAACATAAGCAGTAAATAAGTTCTGTTTTCATATCACTAATAATTTTAGAAAAACTTCCAAGTGCTCCTCGTCGCTGGTTCTTATTTCGTAGTTTCAATTATTGTCACAATATATTATATAACACTATAACTACAACAAATTGCAGAGCACTTTTGTGACACGTATTCTTTAGGTGCTAGAAATAATAGTAGCGACGTGTCGCGACGCTGTGGCACAGTTTCTATTTAATTCAACAAACAGCGAATGGACGCTAAATATAATTGAGCGTTAGCATTCTCATCACGACGCCTCTCTGAAGGTGGAGCTACTCGCGTGCATCCAAATCACTTGCAGACAACCCTCCGGCCTACGGATGACTATTTAATTTTATTTCTTGGATAGTAATTTGTTTATAAAATAGCGTCGCACCGTCCATGCATCCATATTCCATACAAAAACAGTTTTATCTAACCTGTTGTGAATGAGCAAATGGATTTTTAAATCACTTTAATGAAGTAACAATTTTATTAAAGTAAAAGAGAACGTGACTTTTTGTTTTAATGTTGCTGATAGCGATCTATAATAAAAAGTCCTCGAATTATGTATGAGATGTTGCTACCTAGTATTGTGAAGTTGTTTAGTTAGTTTACACTATGAGCACATCGTAATTTTTATTAAAGTTTTCTTATCTATGTTTTAAATATCACCAATAAATACATCAAAACTTTAGACGACTTATTTAACTTAAAAAGACGTTTATAAAACTAAGAACGTGATAAAAACATGCGAAGCAGTAGCAATTACTCCAAACCAGATCCAAATTAACTTGGGTGTCATGGTAATGTGATGCCATAGATAGTAAACATTGGATCGGCTGCTGTAATGTAAACAACGACACAATCCGTTGGCGCACCTCAACAGACCAGTTTAATGAAGAGATTTGGCACGACTGCACGAGCTTTAACGGTTTCTGTCTGCAGATAAATACTTTTGCGCTATCGTACCTAAACGTGCTTCAAGCTGAATGATAATGCGTTGATAAACTTGTATTTTAATCTTTATAAGCTCTTTATCTATTAAGTGTCCTATTAAGGTTCGGCTTTTATCGCGCTTTAATTACGTCACATCTGCTGTTAACGTTTCATACCATTCATTTTATATAGTTAATTAAAAAACGTTTCATTTTAAAATTGTTTATAATAACGCATATGTATGAAAAAATATATTCGTATGTTCGTTTAACTAAGGCTAGATATGCTAGAGACAGGCAAGTTTCCGCGCGATGTCTTCCTTGGCTGTGTGTGATAAATTAGCCCACTGTTTTAGACGCTAGCTTTTCAAACATAATATATTTTGTTTGAAATGCAAATGTCTTTCGCGAATACGAATTCTTAATGGTTGATATAAAGAATTTACAGAGAATCTTATAATGCCTTGATTGCGAGAACTTAAAATGATGGTCTCAAAAAGCGTGACACTATTTGATTTATTGACCATCATGTCTAACGGTAGTGTATGCAACTATATTTAAGTATATGTCGTCAGTATAAAAGTGTACCGTTTGTTATGCGGACGACGCTCGCTCGCTTGTAGGTGTATTACACACATTTTCATTGAATACCAATACAAGTACCAACCGCTTTATAAGTTAATTTCATTCTCTGTTCTCTTGATTTTATTTTATTTCATTCCTTCATTTGTACATAAATGCAAACTTTCAAACTTACTTGGATATGTTATATATTGTTGTACTTTCAGTTTAAAGTTACAATTCTATTAAATCAATCCCGAAACATTTTTTTAAATGAAAGTAACATGTACAATGAATATATTGTCTAATTAAATTTATTAAATAGTTAAACTCCTCTTAAGTTTCGTAAAGCATACTTGTACAACGATAATGTAAAAAATCAATTAAAATTTGTTGACAGTTAACAATAGCTGTTAAAATCTTTTGAAATTGTATTGCAGCCGTGTTTAAAGAACTTACCAGAAATTAAATTACATTTCTTCGTTGTATAAATGATATGATGTAAAATAATTGATTCTAAAATAAAGTCGAATGAATGTAAAGCGCAATGTATATTATAAATAATATACATACATATGTACTAAGTAAAACATGGTAACCCTAGTAGACTGTACGTTGATAACGGTGCACCGTTCCGTTGTCTGTGCTACCAATTCCAGTAATTTGCATACCCTTCCAGTGCTGTGTAATGCCATCTTAACATGTCGCTGTAACTACTGAAGGGTATCAAGGGGAATCATGAAACATCGATTAATTAAGCTTCATTTGTGTTTTAGAACAACAGAAGAAGAAATTACAATACTTTAAATGTATATATTATTATTTTTTACATTTTTATTTCTGCTCACTAAACGGAGCTGGCGAATTAATAATCATAATGATGCAACTACAAAAATTTTACATTACAAACGTGACTGGGCTTAATGGATCCAGGAATTTTCTCTTATTTTATCCAGAAAGACGGTGCCATTTGTTTAATATTATAATTTTATCTCAAAAAAATCTTAAAAGTAAAAATTAAAGTAAGATAGAATTATTTGAATTAACTGAGACATACTTAACCTAAAAGCGACTTTGTACGTTAGTATTTAACTCGTAACATAAAAAGAGTAAAAAGGAATGAAAGGCAATTAGAAAAACGACAAAAATAGTGGAAGCAATCCAGCTTGGTCTTAATTGGATGAGACTACTTCCTTTAACGACATCTTGCTCGAAAGGAAGGCGCTAACCTAGTCCCATAGCTTCTAACAAGGGAAACCTAAATTTGGTTACGGCGTAAGATTATCGGTTGCAGTTTAATCAATTTGCTTTAAAATTGAAATTTTAAATGTAATCGAAGTTTTAACTCTTGACATGCTCGCTATATTATCTAAATCGACACGCTCAAAAAATATATTATATATTTGTTATGTAATATACTATTGTTTTAACGTATCAAGGATCATACATGGAAAATATACAGAAAAGAGTGTAATAGATAATATTACCAACAATATTTTATATATATTTCATAAAACCTCAATAAAGTTAAAATGAAATATTTTTATTTTCTTATTTATAATGAATTACATAATATTATAAAAAAAATAAATATAAGGAGCATTTAGCTCGAAAAATGTCATAATAATGGCAAAGGTTAGATTGAAGCTAAGATTTAATTAACCGTAAGCATATGCCTTTATTAAAAATAAACTTAGGTATTATTTATAAGGGGAAAAAATTTTTAGTATACAATTAAATTTTAAGTGGTCTGAATTAATCACAGTTAATAAGAGAGTTGTTTTAAAGCGGAATGGAAGCACGCGACGTCTTTGTTGTACTGACACTGTTCGCTACAGACCGCCAACGAGTTCGCATAATCTCAGCCAATTTGGCAAAATGCGAATTATACGGAAGCTTTACCTTGGTAGCTTGGAGTGAACAATTTTTTAGTGTCTGCTAACATTATCCTAATAATCCTATCCAGCTGGATTCAACATTATAGCGATTGCCTATATTTTTTTATTTTATTTTATTAAAGCAATATACTAGAACTATCTAGAACGTGAGCTGAAATTCAAATATACATTTTATTTTTTATTTTAAATACAATAGGATTCGAACTTGCAACCCCTTAATAACGCGTCCCAGTTGAATTTAACCTATGTTTTTTCAAACCGACTTGAAATTTTTATTTAAACCCAGCAATATGATTTGTAATAAAACTCCTTTGAAGTCGGGAGAGAAGCGACCGGAAAATCTAGTCAAAAATAATAACGTAACAGCATGATATAACAGAATGTTTAGTTATATTGGACCGAAAATTTCTTATAGACTGGACAGGTTTCTTTCGATATTGTTGATAAGATACTTGAAAACTTGCCCCAATATTATAAAAACTTATCGCCAAATATGTCGAACCGAGCCTTTAACGTTATATCTATAACACTTTTGATATATGGTCATTGATTTCTAAGAATAATTGTGCGCGGACATGCCTTTAATTGAGAACTGAATTTTAACTTATTTTCAAAATTATTTCTCAAGCATATATTTGGGAGCAGATTCTCATCAAACAATTGTTATATATATGGAGAATACATTTTCATCATTAGCAGATACAATAGATATATCGATTAATTTTCTTTAAATAGCGGTGTATTTTATCTACCTACATATTAATGCCAATTAATAATTATGTATCAAATATCTCGATACAATTATCTTTTAGGTAAAATAAAAACTGATCATAAGGATACTACCATACAATAGCAAAATCTGTGATTGTATAACATCATTCAAATTAAATTAACAAATGCCATTAAAAATGTTTTCAATGAATGACTTGTACTAATGAGTCAAACATTTAAAATGATTGACCTAATTCATTGGCATGAATTGACATCGAAGCACCTATTTACTATCCAGGAGTTGTTCAACATTGTTCGTTGTTTTGTATTCTACAATCTAAAACTAAATGAAAAACTGTACCCTTTTTATGATCTTCCCTTTGCGTATGTATCTTAGTATACTCGTATAATAAATATGGCACAAAAGACTGCATAACACAAGTGCCCTCACTAACACAGCCCTAAAAAATAAAGGAAAGAGTTTCTTTTGTTTCTACTCATTTCAATTGACGAAGAAAATGAACAATGGTAGTTTGTCAACTTTCAATTTAAAAAGGGACATAATTTTTACAATTACTATAACCTAACAATTATTTTTCTCTTATTGTGACCTGATTTGCCTACCCAAAAAACAATATAATACAAAACTGACATCTCTCTTAGAATTAACATTGGTGTCATGGTACTTACCCAAATATCCAATTGTAAATTCGTCACGTGGCACTTTTGTGGCCTCAAGACACGTTAGTAATAGCATTGGGGAATCTTATTCTTTCGATTCGTCGTCCTACTTATAAAGAAGGTTATTCATCTCAATAACATCTAATGAGGGATGTACATATAAAGAGATTATAAAAAAATAATATTCCAAAACTTCTACAACTTAATTCATGACATTAAAAGTACGAGGAAAATTTTATAATTATCAAAATTTATATCACGATAAACCATAATTTGCTTATTTTTAAATATACGTTTGTGTTTATCGATTTCCGAAACCAAAGATAATAAAAGAACTAACGTACATTACAGTTAGTAATTTGTGACAAAACGCGCTCAGTTTGTTATTTAAAAATTTTTTACATTTATATGACTATAATAAAATTAATAATGATATGGTTATGATAGGCTGTACTAGAATAATGTTCTACATTGATGTCAAGACGTGATTCAAGAAAAATTATACAATAGACACCTATCATAAAGTTATTTAATCATTGTTTTATAAAAAAACACTTTTTTATTTACAACAACTGCATTATAAACAATGAGCATTTTATAATTTATTATCGGAAATACGTTAGACAAATTCACTCTTTATTACGACTATATATATTTAAAAATTAAGGATTTTACATGGTAATATGGATGCTTGAATTTTTCCACAGCCAACCAAAACAATGTAATTATAATAAAATAGCTGTTGTAAGTCAAACATATATATTTTATACCATGATATATAGTATATATGATATAAACAAACATGCTACAGACCTCATTAGAAAGGTGCAACTCGACACTGCCAAGATCAACGCTTGTCATTGTATATAACGTAATGTATTAACTTCCATTACGAATGTAATTACTTGATCCTAGTTTCTGTTTTCATTTTACATTAAATTATGGTTATAATTTACGGCAAGGTATAATAAGATTTGCATACAATTCCGCAATTTATATCTCAAATTAATTCGAATTTTATAATTAATTACAAAATAATAAACGGAATTAATTAAAACTCAAAATTTATCGATCGTTTGATTTTACGTAACGATTGATAAATTTTTAACAAATTATAACATACGTATTATCATACAATTGACATATTTTAAATTAAGAACATAAAATAAACACTAATGAAGAGACTAGATTATTTGGATTGATTTAGTGTGTGATGATAAAACTGTTGTTTTACAAAATATAATTAAAACTAAAAAAAAATGCAATGTTGCTATCAAACGACATAAACTTAATATTGAAAAGTAATTTTGTTATTTATAATCCACAGTTTATAACGGAAAAATTGCTTTTGAGTGCACAAAAACGTATAATAAATCTTTAATGTTAAGTTTGAAATTTGTATGTGTTTTTTACTTAACATTGAAACCGAACTTGAAGCCCTTATCATGTCATGGGTGGTAGCGTAATGTTGAACATTGAAACTTGCTCCATGTTATCAGTAGCTTGTTAAGTGATATCACATACTCCGTCTCTGTCTGGATGTTCTATTATAATATCATCACGTATATTTTCCCACGAGGTCAGATCGTGATAAGGTACAGATGTAAGGGATATGTCTTTTGTAACTGTGTTACGTTGAAATTGATAATCGCGGCCGTAAAAAAATGTTATTCAACTGTTTAGTGGCAAAATGCTTTAAAAATACACTTCTTTGTTTTAAAATATCCTAATCTTAGATTTTTTAACACACGTAACGGTTCCTAAGACACCGTAAGGTATAATAATAGCATAGTATAAAAGCATACGTAAAATGTATGTTGCATTTCACAGGCAGTAAGTACCGAAATGTCAGCTTTAAGGATCACATGAAATGAATTTATTTGAGTTTACAGCTACATCACAAAAATTTTATTTTTGTATGTCGCAATATTTATTATGATTTATGGTTTAACAAAAATTAATGATTGATATTATCTTTGAATAGACTAGAAATTCGAGTACCCTTCGACACTATTGATAGTTGAAGACTTGACATACATTACTATTTATTATGTAACAGGTATATATACACTTGAGGTCCTAAATATTACACATAAAACTTTGCAATTCATTAATGTAGGAGAACTTTTTGTATTGACGATAGCTGTTTTATTTATGGCTTAATAAGGTTTAAACTAAATGTCAAATCACGAATCACATAACTATTATGTAATTACGGAATGGATCAGAATATTAAATGTCAAGAAGGCACAGTTTAGTCGGTAGGGGTCGCAGGTCGCAGCGCGTCTTCTTCTAACGGTATAATGGTGTAATAAATAAACTTTTACTAACTATAAGCCAACTCAGAACTTAATTTGCACTGACATATTTACAAACTATTAATTCTTTGAAATAAAGATGTTTTTAGTCAATTCATTTCATTGATTTGATTGCGTTATAAATTACGTGAGCAATTAGTATAATGATGTACAATGTTTTAAATTTCCTTCCAAAAAGTAAACATTAAATTATAATAACAAAATATTATTAAAATTTATAAAGGTTATTTCAGTACATCGCAGTCCGTACAACTCAGTACATATCAGTATCTGACCTATAATCACAGCCTTATTATTTTTTAGATAAAGATCATTTATTAACGAGCTGTAATAATAATGCAATATTTAAAAATTTTATATCAATATTGTATAAAAAAGAAAATAAAACGTCACTACTGTTTATCTTCGTTATCAAAATAAATAATATATATTTCAAATACAATGATATTACTGAGACGATAGATTTATTTACGATAAACTTTATTTACACAAGTAACAAGGAAGGTTACTTCATATTATGTAATATAGATATGAAGTTTAAAATTACTATTGAGGTTTTAAAAGACAATATGAAACTGTATCGAGTCATAAAATATACTTAGTATGTCGATTATAATGAGAAGTATATTTTCTTCACCGTAACAGTAAACATTTAGAATGGACTCACAAGTATTTCTCAGTAGTTGTTTAATTTAACAGTGTTATTTATAGTCCACGATAGAAGCTTAAGTGTCTCGCTCTCTGCGAATCCATCAGAATCAGAATCAGAATCTGTATTTCTTTATAACCTTAGTATATATTTTCTTGACATTCAAGAATATTTCAATACTTGTCGAACTGCTTTAAATATCAGATATTCGATTTATATTCATAGTTATAAAAGTGATCTTTTACTATATATATCTTTAAGTAAGATGTCCAGTATTTAAATATTCATTTATGTGAATAAAATTTTAATATTAATTAGACTAAGAAAAAACTGTTTTTTATAAAAGCAAATAGTAATTTTATTCCTTAGGTATAATCAAACGAATGCTTAGTGTAATTAATTATTAATTATATAATATAGGATTAGTGAGACAATAGGTATATGCTTGTTATTTTCGAACATTGAAGATCTTATTTAATTTGAAGCTGCAATTTGGCTCTCAAGCCTCTTAGTGTGAAAGAGTTTTAGTAACAATAAATTTCCTTTATTATAAATTGTATACGATATATTGACGTATCCACATTATTACTTGGCTTCCTAAAAGCTAAATTTCTGAAACATAAATTGGAGTGATACATAATATGAATTATTAGGCAAAGTTATAATATTTTCTGCTTTACACCTACACATATATATGATATCCACTTAAAGTAGTCAGTTTGTTATTTTTGGTAATGCTAAGTACTCAAGTGTACAAAATTTAAGCCCAGGGCAATTATTAAATTAACGTAATTGGGCCTTGCCTTCACGTTCAATGCTAAGTCACAAGTCGTGCGACGTTCACTGATTGCAGCATACAACCTTATTCCCACTTCTCTGACAGTCACCCACTTTCAATAATAAACTGGTTCAAACAAAGAGTACAGTTTGTCATCTCGTAACATACATAAGAAATTAGTAATTAGAACATATCCCATTCATAAACTATGAGAAAAAACATACTTTTCGTCCCGTTACATTGATTACAGATAAAAATTTCTCCAATAGATGTTTTTTTTTTTTATTTTATAACTGTAAGAAAATCATACTAACAAAATATCGGATCGAGTCATCTAAATTATAATTTTTGAGTTATGGTGATATATTAATATACGTTTAAAGAAACAAACAGTGATGTCTTAAAATATCAATGAAATCGAATCATAAGATAAAAACGTCACGAACTGCTGCGCATAGGCAGACAACCGCCATGTTGTTCGGACAACTTCGGCTTACTTCGGAGTCGAACCAAAATACACAATGCTCTATCCCACTTTAACCAATCTAAAATGTGAGATAAACAATATCGTATATCAGATCAGTGAACCGAAAAGAAACAGAAATAAGTCTTTCTCATCCGGCGACCGGCCAAGCTTGAAAACCGGTTTTATATTGTCCTTACAAAACTAAATCTCATACATATATAATTTGTAGTGAAGTATCGAGCTTTACGCAAGGGGCTGCTTATGACGATGGGAGGAAACTGTTACTGAACGGAAATGGACACGGCTGGTGCAGCCATTAGAATGAAGGGAAGATATTTATTAATTTTGGTTGCCAGCATTTCCAATGAAATAATTATTTTTTATTTATGATTGTTTTTGGTTCACGTAAATTTTAACATTTCATTTGACAAAAATTTTAATTAAAATTCCCTTAATAATGTCATCACAAAAGCATATTTCAGCAAGTTTTTTTTTT
>DVQP01000805.1:0-19253 GCA_018231745.1 Danaus eresimus | reverse complement strand
GATAGTTATTGTTGTGTAACATCTGAAATTCAAAAGACCAAAGGAATATTTAATAAATATATTAATCTATCTGTTTGATTTGAAGTCTAAAACAATTTTTCATCTCTGTTTCTTGCGGTTATGTCGAAGGCGAACTCTTATCGACCGGAATCACCGGATCGCTATTTACAAGTAAACCCTTTTGTACCGAGTGCCGGCTTCTGACACCCCTTACATTTATTCAAGAATCACTCCAACAGCCGTCGACGGCTAACACATATAATTGGCTATATCATATTCAATTCGTATCTATTATTATCGATTTATTTTAAATTATTTTCATCTCAGTTTGAATTAATATTTACCGAAAGGGAAATTTCTTTGGTATGTGACAAAAACTTGAATCTGACGTGCCCTTAGTGCGATGGTTCGTCGCCTTTCGTTTGCTAGAACAGGTTTAGCATTGCAATGCACTAGCACAATGTATGCAATAGTTTTATTTGCATTTAAATTCCGACATTAATCCCAAGTTTTAGCTTCGGGAATTAAGTCTATGGGCTTTTGTGGATACGGCTTAGATAAGTGAAAAGGGAAAAGAAAAATGTTTTAGTGTCGTGTCCGGGGGAGGGGAAGCGAGTGGGTGTTTTGGGGTGCGGTCTTTGGTAGGAGTTGTTATATAGTGACACGATCACGTGTACATTTTGCAGCCTGTATTGATCCTGTCGCCTTTTTCTTGCTAAATGGTGTAAACCCTGCGTGATTTTAGACGATTTCCACCCCTTGTTAATGTTATCCCCACTCCTGGTGTATATTTTTAATGTTGAGCTGTTCGTTTCGTTACGAACGAGAAGAAAACATACTGTTTCGAGGCTGATAATATTTAAGAGCAAAAAAAATGTACAGTTCTCAATTAGTATGCGTATTACAATAATAATTATGTGAAGTATGTTAATTTTACTTTTCACAATGGGTGAGCGTCAGTAACATTTTGTTAAACACGTTAACAGGTTTTCATACTGAATGTGTGATATAGATTATATTAATATTGACAATAATTCGTCGTCATTATATTTGCTATCTGGCATGTTTCTCGGTTTTATAAAAAAATAAATATTGTCTTCGTCCTTATAATACAGCAGGTGTTGACGTGGCGCTGTCCCATGCGAATTGCCGTATCGTGTCATGACATTCTACACTCGGCTGAACTGTTTTGCTGTTTTGGGTGCGTGCCATTATTTCCTAGCTTTATTTTAGTTCTGTCAAACAAACCCACATCGGCAACGGCGATCGATATCGTACGGTATTTATGTTAAAAATAATATCGATTAATTCAATCATTGTAATAATAATTAGAACTTGGCCGATTATATCGTCTCGGTTCGACATTCGGCATAACAATCGTCGAAGGGCTGACGTCATTGTGGAATATTTCTGTGTAAAAACTGCAATGATTATACGTGGATCGGTCGTCGGGCGAGTTAGACAAGAGGTTGGAAAGAGGCGTGAGAGTTTAGTGATGTAGAACGAGATGAGAGATTTGTATGCGTGCGCTCTATTTTGGTCGCGGTGGCTGGTGGCACACTCGACGGCTAATCGGCGCGTCACGTGGCCACCGCCGGAAGGATGGGGGGTGAGGTCTCGCGGGACGAGGCGGGGGCGTCGGAATGCAGTCACCACCGCCCGGTGCATGCCTTGACGATTGATCGCTCGCTGTTAACTGCTTAGCTCTTACCACTATAGCATTCACTTGATGTTAACAATAATATTATCGCTAACCCATCCTTAATACGTTAGCACTTGAATGCCTCTAAACTTTGATTATTTAACATGTCCCCGTGATTGTATCCTCTTCTTAGTTACTTTGATATTACAAAATACAAACCAATTAGGCATACTAGTTTTATACTGATAGTTTTGCAGTTAGTATCAAAAGTGTATTGACGGTCACATAAAATTTTACTGTTATACGTAATATAACGCTATTGGTGTAACTGCTATAAAAAACCTTTGGAACAGTATGAGCCAGGTAAGTTCAAGGATATATTGTTATAGTTCCCACGTTATTTAGGTGTATATGAACACAGCCGATGTTTTTGTCCGTATTTTTGGCAAGATGTTTTGTATGAGCCCATGTTAGGATAAAATTATGGAGTATACAAGTAAGTAATTGCACTGAGCGGATTGCAGGCAATCGTCCCCTCACCCCTCCGTCCTCGTCGTCCTCCCCCTCACCCCCTGCTAGCCCCTGTCCCCCCTCTCCCCCCCGGCGCCCCGCTCTCGAACACCGTAAGTAAACAGTCTGGTGTTTATCCGCGTCTCGCTCGCACCGACCGCGTTCCGTCGCGCCTCTGAGGTGCACTCGCCGTTCCTATTATTTTGGTGACGGGTATTGCGCCGAAGCCGATTCCCGCATCCTCGCCCCGAGACGCGAGGTCCGGTCTCGTGGTGGAGGCGACGTCGACGGCCGCTCGCATCATGCTCTAGTCCACAGCCGTGATGTTAGGACTGAGTCGTGTCGACGGTGATAGTGTACAGTATTGTGTACCGGTGTGCTGATGATACACGTGAATGTTAATGTTTTGTGCTGTGGAATCGGAAGATGCATTTCAAGGAGTCGTTTACTATGAGCGATCGTCCTAATGAGCGCGGCCGCCGCAACTCTCGCTGCAAGGGTGGGTGTCCTCTGTCAGCGGGGCCCGGTCGCTCTGCCGACTGCACGCCGCTAGTCGCTCGACACGACTGTCGTAAACATAATACTTTAACAGCTGTCTTTCGCTCATAATGTTTATGTGTCGTTTTAATTTATAACACAACCGCTATACGCTACACGGAGCGTCCCTTGCTATCTTACTATCATAAAAATGTATTTACAATTATATGTTAGGCGAATCTGTCATACTACATACAAAAATATAAATAACTTGAATTATAATTTATTTATGTTATTTTGCATTGAAACAATGGATATAATTTTGCGTTCGTATTTTTTTTTATATTTATATGTTGATTGCACTGAGTCGTTCACCTTTCAAAGCTTCTTACCCCTAAAGTCTATGGGAAGTGAGAAAAGACTTTAGTCATCCTGCATACCAGACACCAAGGTTACGTAAGTCTGGGCACTTCACACTTGGTTTGTCTGTCTATTGATACACAGTTTTAACTTTTTGAGACTAAAATATATATTTCAAAATAATTAAAAATATAACAAAAGAAAGGTACATAATTGTTTAAAGATATTAAATTATATTTACATTATATTTCAAAAAATTATATTTAACCTTTTAATATGTTTAATTTTTAACAGACTTTACAATTAATGTCAAAATTACAAACATAATTATTAATGTATGAGAAAATAAGGGGATTATTGAAAGAATATAAAAGAAATAGTTAAAATTATATCGTTGAAATAATTTAACGATTCGATATCGGAAAAAAAAAAGAACAAAATTATATATTTAAAATCTCACTAATAACTTAACAATAAACGAGCATTTCTAAATATAGCAACAAAAACTATTTACTCGATAACCTCTAAAGCCGATTTTCCGAACGTAACTCGTGAATCATATACTGTACGTTACTTATCGTGTCTCGAGACCACTCTGTGAAATAAACCAGTTTTTATACATATATTTTTTTGTTTGGTCCCCACGTGACTCCGACGAACTTCTATGTATCAAGTATCAACTGATTTTCCTTTCATTTTGACGTTTTATGTGTTGTGATAAAAATATTCCGATGACTACCGCTTTAAACATTATGTCATGTATTAAGTTCCATATTACATAACGGGGTTAAAGATTTTTTAAATATTTCTAGATTATTTCTATAATTAAACCATGTCTTAAATACTGGTTAAATCTTCATAATATTAATTGAAGTTTTCGTATGTTAAGATTTAATCCAAAGTCCAGCTGTCATTTTGAATATCAGTTTATAGAGGTTCAAGATAATATTATTCTAAAGGTCGTTTTAGTAAGTTCGTTTCTCAGGTGGCTTTCTGATCAACTTCTGCAAATATTTTCCAGCTTTTGGTAGTCCTGCATGTATTGACAATCTTAAAAGAATTTTTACAAAAATATTGATTAAGTTTGAAGTAAAACTCAAAGCAACTAATTTTATTATCAGATTTTTAAACAAATCGTGTCTTCTATTTTAATTTATTTCCATCTAAATGAGTTTCTTTAATTTCTGTATTACCATGCGAATGTGTTATAGTATTATATTAGGAAGTGATTTAAAATAAGACTTAAGCAATTGAGTGACCTTGTATTTAAAACAAAATTAAATATTACTTAAAATCAGCAATATTAACTGTCTTAATAGCATTTTAAAAATTCAATTTACTATTATCAGAGAAGGTTACTCAAATATGGTCTGTAACTAAATTATCCACGTCAACAAAAAACGAAAAATAAAATAAAATAATGTAACGGAGAAGCAGTTAGTGTTAAATTAATTACCACTGTCTTTATTATCACATAAAAAAATAACCGTAGCCACTACAAAGATTTTACAATCAACTTTATCGAAATTGAGATACAGGTGTATGATCTAAATATATATGATGTTAATAAAATCTTATTATTTGTCATCCTTATGACAAAAATTAAAGTTCTTATAATACATGTATATACAATTTTCAATTTTATTCTGATTTATCGAACACATACATGAAATTATTCATTATAATAGTTTTGTCTCTACATCTAGTGAGTGAAATTTCTGTTAAAGATAAATATAAAGAATTTTCTGTGACGCAATCTTTTCTTTTTAAAAATATATAATTTTATTTCTGCGTTTTGAAGTTTAAAACGCTGGGTATGGACAGTATCATAAAAAGATTAATATTAAATTTTATTTAGTCGTCAAATAACTCATTTATAAAGATCACATATTTGTACTATGTATCATACAATGGTTGATTAATATGTTTTATACCGTACCAGAAATATTAGACGATATTGGCCATAATGTCAAGTGTTTGAAATTTGTTGTGTTTTTTAGTAAACGCAGTCTCTCGATAAACATAAGTTAGTCTGACGGAAACGTATTAAAATGTGTATGTGGGTAATTTTTTTATTTTTGTTACCAGATTACATTTTATTTCCCTAAAATAATATAGGAAAATGTTTTTTTTTTTTTGCAACACGTATAGAATTTTGTCATTTGTATTTTTCATAATGAGCATGAGTATTGGAATAACATTGATATTAATTAGTTAGACAATAGCAAACTTGCAATTTATTCAGCCATGTCTCTACATCTAGTGTACTACAATTTATTTATTAGAAAAACAATTGTAATGCGTACTTTAATTCCTTTGTTAAAACTGTTCTATTTTGTGGATCCATTTATCAGACCATAAATTTAGATATTTTATTTTAGATCTAAAAACATTAAATTTTCTAGCGTGTTTTAAGTGAACGGGAAGGAAAAGAAATAAATCACAAAATTGAAGAAAATTTTGATGATTCAAGTATCTTCACAGCTATCAAGAAAGTATATTGTTTGATGATAAATACTGAAAATATAATATAAAAAAAATCAAAATTTTGCGTTTCTGTTCAGTTAATTTGGCAGCGGATTCGTAATAGGGTAAAGGCTATGCGGTAGGTGTGTGGGGCCAGAGGGGTGAGGGGGAAGAAGGGGGGAAGGGTGTTGAACAGAGGATGGAGGTGAGATCATAGTGGCGAGTGGCCCGGGGAGAGGCGATCAATATGTACATTGAACGTACATACATACCTATATAAATAACCGTACCTAACTTCTCCCAACTCACTGTCTGCTCCAGATACTGCGGCAAAACCCCTTCCAACACCCCCCCCCACAGCCTCCCCTCTCCCCCGCCCTTCGTGTTTTAATACAATTCTTATTCGTAAACTTACTTATTGCATTCCTTTGTCACTGCCCAAAAACAGATAGATACTAGCTAATATATCAAATATCATCATGACGAAAGTTAAAAATATTCTCACATAAAACACATTTTCATGTGCCATAAGCAAGATGTATCAAATTGTAATACGATCTGCTTGCATCTTCTATGGTAGTCAATGCTAAAGCATTATCTATAAGTAAAGATAATACCAGGAAGGATGTGACGTAGACATCGTCAAACTTAAGAGATAAGAGTTTAAAAAAACCTATCTAAAAATATTAGGACAATTTCCTAACGTATAGCTGAAACATATCGAAAGCTATATAATAATAATTGTTGACCTAAGGTCAAAGCGATGATTATATGTCTGATTCAAGTTCATATGACATATATATCATACTGTAGCTTCAATGACACGTCATGATATCAAATAATTGTAGACGATCAGGGTATGTAATTGTTTTCAACATATGTCTCTTGTTGCTAGGCGCTGGCGTCAAGATGGAGCATTTCCAGGCGGCGCTGGATCCTCGCAAGCAGGAGCTACTGGAGGCTCGCTTTCTAGGCGCCAAGGTCAGCAGTACATTTTACTAACCCGAAACCCCAACCACCGATTTCTGATTATAAAACGTGTCTTAATTTAGCTTGTTTCTCGGTCACAAGACTTAGCTTAGTTTAGTTGTGAAAAACAAATTATACATCGTTCCATCATATTCAAATCAAGAGCCATAGATACAGTCAACGACATCGCCACTGAGTTTAGTATCAATTCTTTTGTTCTGTCGTTATTTCCTGTGTGAGTGTGTGTATGTGTGTGCTCTCTGTTAGATTGTTAGCTCTGTTTATCGTTAACGGAGAGACGTGCTCGCCCGTGTATCATTGGGCTACGTAGCGCACAGGCTCGCGCTTACGTGTTCAAAAGAAAATGGCCGCATCGCTACAGTCATGGAAAGACACAAAACACGGCACGGTAACAAAACCCGTACATAATTAGATGATGTCACAAGCTCGTTTCATTCTAATCGTTTGTATTACATTATTTTTTATATTAATAAATACTGCTGGTGGGTTATCAGTATGCATGAACAACTTGTAAAGTATTATCGTTTAGCATGCCGTGGTCAATTGATTTATAATACAAGATATGCGTTTTAAGTACATATATTCATTGAATGTTAAGAATTCATATGTTTGGTCTACCTGAGACGGTATCGTTTCCGTTCGTGATGTGTCTCACAACTCGGACGGCTTATATTAGTTATACAGCATAGAGAGCTTATACACGTATTGTGGTCTCGGCAAAGTAAGTCATGTAGATATGTAATTCCATTATGTGTCTCGCCTCCGTCCCGTCTCCCCCCGCCATCCCCGCGCTGCTGTTCCCTCCCCCGGTGGACCTATTGACGCGTCATTTTGCCGAGCCGGGGCATTGGTTTTATACGTTTTTTACTTATGGTTTATTCAAACGGTCTCGTTGATAATTCGCGTTCAGTAAGTAATACCAACTAGAAACTTTAAATTAATAACATTTACATATTTATTTGCGAGTAAATGGTACGAATTAGTACTTATGTATCAAGCCCGTCTCATTCCTTGTACTTTTACTAATGACCTACGTCGATGGAGGCATAAAACTAGTATTTCGTCATTCGACAACAAGATGGCGACCGTACATAAATAGATTGTCGGTAAATGTACGTTTGTGACTTATCAAGCTACAAACAGATTGGCGCTGCTCTCACTGAGCGATTCGGAATTAGAGCGTTAACTACCTACGTAATACTTTGTGAATTGTAATGGCAGTCTCACCGTCACTTGTTATTATAAAAATATATTAATATAAATAAGATATCATCTTATTCAATGCCTTAGATATTAGAAACGTTAAACACATGTTCCTACTCGATTATTTATTTAGGATATGTTAATGATGACGTATCTCTGAATAGTCTGAATAGAATTGTCTGTAACACCAACCGTAGAGAATTCTCGAAATAGGCCATTCAGATATAATTATAGAGGGGTGTCTGTAAACGTTTACATGAGCGCTGATGGCGTGTTTGCAGGTGAACGCAGGGGCGATACTTGTAGAATCCCAGCGAGTCACCAAATTCAAGCCGGTGAGTTTAACATTATCGTGTAAGACACATTCGTTTGTATATATATACATATATATTTTTATTTAAACTGTTTAAAATACTCCAAATTTAAACCGGCGCCCGCATTATACAGCTATCTGGTGCATGATGGCATACGCTAAATTTAGAATATTGTATCAGTTATTCAGTGCTATTGTAATTGAACGTAGAGCCAGTCACCTTCATGATTTATTTTCACTGATAAACATTCATCTGCCAAGTTTTCTTTGTAGCTTTTTTTTAGTATCCATCTTCGCTCTTAATATACCAATAGTAATTATATCATAACTTTTTATTCGAACTATTAAACTCAATGGGATATCTGTCCCTGGTTACGTTGACTGTATTGTGTAGTTTAAACATGGCGGTGCGAACTACCGAACGGCTTAGGCTTCGGGGCCGAGGGGTCAGCGACACTACGCAGAGTAACTCACGAGTCTATCAAAGAATAAACAGCAACCATGAGATTACTATCCCAATATAAATATTATTAAATTTACTTTTTTCGAACATACAACTATATTTAACCAATTTTCGAATTGTTTAATTGTAAATATTATAAGTAATGACTCCATTTCATATAGAAGATAATTCCTTATTAAATCAATAAAATGTTCGCGGAATCAATTGAACGTTTTTGTTCGATCTACGTCACACGTAACTGAATACCACAAGAGTAAGTGAATAAAAGATTGTGTCGCCATTTCAGTTAATCGGTTTGCACATCCAACGCGAAGGGAAATTATAATATGGTGCACTCGGCCTCGCCCCGCCTCGGTTACAATGTGCCGCCAAACCTCATTCCACCGCTTAGCCGAAGCGATTCCGCAGTTATTTTTACACAAGCCGACCTTTCGCACCGATCGTCACCGCACTCCAGCGTACATAAATCTAAATAGCACTCACTAACAAACGCTTTTAAGATTCACTATACAACGGACACTACAGCCGAGAACACGTCGACAAATGCAGCTTCTACAGAGGACGTCGTCATTCCATTACAGTCGATGCATTTTTGAATTTATATTCGTGTTTACATTTTAATATCAGTGAAGACGGCGAACATAGCATTTCTAACGTCCATCCGCCAAGAGCGCCGCGGAGGCAATGAACGCGGCGGGCATGCGGGGTTCGCGGCGCTGGCAACGGGGGGGGGGGTCGGCCTGTCATGCGTCAGCTGAGCGTCACGCCGCGACATTGCAAGGTCCGCTCGTACCGACTCGCATGACCCACTGCGCCGCACCGGCCGGCTTACCGGTGTACCGCAAACATATTATATATAAATATAGCATATTACATGCAAATAATTTTATTATAATATTAAAAATAGATATATTATAGTTGTCGTTTCGATTTATTGTTAAATATCGGCGTTCTGTTGCCGTGTTCTAGTAAAACTCGCTAGACAAGCCGGTTCGCCCTGAGGCGACACGTCATTTTGTTGTGAATGGAGCGCCGCGCATGCTCGCTACGCTTGCTTGACTTGCTGTAGAGTTGTATTCAACTCGTGAGGCCAAATATCACGCGCGTTATAATATTAATTAAATTTATTATTAAAATATATATTTTATTGAAAATAGATATAATATTGAAAATGGAACAACAGAGCGGCTTTCATAGTAATGGCCACAATATACAAATCTATGAAGATATTTTTACTCTAATTAACGAAGATTGTGATAGTGTTTTATCAACGTTGCCATGACTTAAGTACCTTTATTTTAGTGAGTGTTTGTTTGACCTTATAAGTGACATAAATAAATATAATTACACAATATTTATTTTTAGCTTTATTTGACACATCTAAACTTGATTTTGTTAAGTTTATTAGTAGATTAGTGTTAGTGAATCGTTATAAAGCAAAATAATATTTAACTATTTTTAATAAATATATACCTATTGATAGTATAATAGTAGAAGCGTTTTATCTGTAAGATTTTTTTGAGTTTCTTATAGATTCGTCTTATTTACCATTAAGGGACATACTGTTATATGAGCGTTATAATAAATAGCTTAAATTTTATGTTGATGTAGTGCTTGCAATAACATCCTTTATGTTATCTATGTTCCTTAGATAGTGACGATGTCTAGGTCTCCCGTGTACCTAAAAGTATACATAGACCTCTATGTGCCTTTATACAATACGTAGAGAGAGGTAAGGAGAAAATAATCAATATTGCAGGGTTGTATTCGAATCTCGTGGCGCCTCGTTGGCGCTGCACACTTGTGGCTGAAATTGCGCCGAGCCCTGACACCCCTCGCCCCGGGCTCCTCTGACCCCCCCCCCCCCGCGCTCTCACCTCGAGCCCTGAACACCCCTCGCACTAGAAAATTGGGTTAAACAGCACGCGGTTGAATACCGCACCGGAAGAGGGGAATTCGGGGTCCGCGGAACTGCGCTTCCACAATGAATGCGGGACGGAGATGTGACTGAGTATTGATTGTCTTTAACATCGAGACGCAGTTACAGCGGCGCATTACTTACTGCACACGCCCCTAACACAAACTGTGTACCGTTTAAAAATAGACGATACGAATAACACACAACGGCTACTACGGAACACGTATTGTAAATATAACAACGAATATATGTTATGAGATCCGATATGGAATTTGACCACCAGTGTGACGTGGTCGTATTGTTAAGGACGGAGATATGAATACGAAATGATAAGGAACGCTGGACGACAAACAAAATATCACTATGAAACTACTAAAGAGAATTCCACAGAGTAATAATATTATTAATAAAATTTATTATTATTTTATGCTATGCTAATTTTTATCCTATACACAGTCGTATACTGTAATAGCTGTGAGGCATACAACTTAACATGTTTTAATTGTGAACGTAGACATATTATGCAGACACGTACATAAATATTGTTGCCAGCTCGCTAACTTTCCATTCGCTCGGTGCTTGCTATGTGCTAAATATAGACACAATAAGCACATTGCGGTAAGTCATCTAATACTCTACACGTTAATTGATATTATAAAATTTATTACACAAAGAAATGTTATAAAAACTTTAAAATATTTATTTTATCATCTGATTATAACATGTTATGGCCTTGATATACAACGTATGTACTGTGATGTTAATGTAAATAAGTCATGTGATATTTTAAACGGTTGTTTAGCGTCGACGTTGTGTTCAGTTGGTACAATCGGTAAGGAGGTGGGTTGCTTCGGATGGGAGAGGGGGCAGGAGGCACCGGAGGGAGTACGGAGCGGCAACTTACAGTGATAATGATAATATGGACGTTGTTTGATACGTTTTCACCAGTCACTGTGAACTCTGACTGACTGACTATAGCCCACGACCGTACATACAGAATCTATTTGAATGTTGCAATGGAAAAAGATTGACTTTTTTCGATGTTAGGCAAGAATAAACTCATGCAGCCAATAGAAATTATAAACCAAAGAGTCCCTAAAACAATAGTTGTGTTTAATTAAAATTTATTGACAGTAATTGTAAAGGAAATATCAAGGTCACACATCTGTGTATCCGTTACAGAAATGAAAAATATTTATAATATTTTAGTGTTAATTTCAATTTAGTATACGTAGCGTTAGAATAGGGGGAGCGAAGTCGCAATAAAAGTTTAGTTAATCAAGAGAAATCATGTATAAATATACATTAAATAAAGATTGTAGCAATTGGAACCCAGACTGTGCACTTAACCAATTTCAAATAAATTGGTCAATGTAACTGAATTGATTTAAAACACATCTTGGGATGAACATCTCTAATTAAATAAGTATTTACTAACGAAACGCATTTACACGATATATTTAGTGCCAGTCCTGTTATGAGCAATTATAATTTTATGTTGAAATTATAAAGATCCCGTATTAGGCTTAATCAACTATAAAATGGGGAAAGTTAGCTAGTTTACATATAAAATATTATCTTTAGAGATGTGTTAAGTCGAAGCTGAGATAAGATAAGATAATTCATAATGAGCTTTGATTATTTTCAACTTTACTCCTTACATTTTAAAGCCAAAGATAATATGGTTATTATGAAACATTTTCCCTACTTAAGTTATATTTACACGTGATCCTTGTCATACACCGCTCTATGTCATGGTCATTAAAAATTTCTTAATTTATTTACGTAGAGCACAATAAAGCCTTTAAAACAATTGAAGATCGTCCCAGCGTCTCATAACAACGTTTACCCAAATTACCATCGGGGACCTATTGTGTTCATTAAAGTAGGATAATATGAGAAAATATATCGTGTCACTAAAGTATGATACGGTTATTTTTATTTAGCTTAATAGGGAAGACAATGGATCATTTCGTTTCAATGAACTCGTCTTTGAAACTTTCAGAAATATGTTTCCAAACATCTCAAATACCTTGTGTAGATCATTGTATAAAACAAGTATAACTTTAGTTTCTCCTTTATTTTTCCTCATTTGATTTGTTTTTTTTCAAAAATAACAGTTATAATAAACACAATTTGTTTTTAATTACTGTTCTTTATCTACGTTATACAATTGAGTGCAATGTTATTTCTTCTATTTCGATAAGTAAGACTAATTTATGTCTGACAGTGGCATTCCTATTCAAATATCTTATTATATCTTTAATATAAAAAAAAAAGATTTTTCATTAAATAATTCAAAAATAATATGTGAAAAATTTCAATCTCTGATACAAAACCTAATGTGCATACATGTACCATCGCATTGTATAGTCGGTAGTTTAGTCTCGTTCCTGCCATACATGTACATGTACACATAGAGATATACTTACATAGGATCTCTCCTATCTGTGTTTATGTGCGGCACAGTCCACAGACGCGAACGCCTACGTAACACGTCCAGTAAGCAGTTTGTTGTGGGCCACGAGCGCCGATATCACGCACTCGTCCGCCGCAGGTCGGTGGCACTCCGCCCGCAACCCGCCGTTGCTACCGCACCTCGTTGCGGGAATAATCGGTCAAGTCGATTTCATTCCGACCACTTTGATACCTTTACTCACGTTATAAAGTCTTAGTGTCCGTATCCTAGTTCTAAAATACACTGTAACGTGTTACAACGCTCGTTTTATATCTAAGATGTCAGTGTTGTGCTATTGACGTTCAGTTTGTAATTTTTGCGAATTAATCATAACACTGTAATAACAAGTTGTTGTATAGAAAATCTATACCGGTAATGCGAGGCTTACTTTTGGTAAATGAGTATATAATAACATCTGCATTTATGTATATGATATCTTTGACATGTTTTATTGGATTAACAATGCTTCTGGCCTTGTATCCTTGTAAAATGGCGCCTCGCCCGACGTTATTATTATTACATTCGAAGCGAACTTCGTGACGGTCTCCATTCTCCATCCCCCCGCTTCGACGCTCCCCGCGGATGCGTATCCGATTGTCGCGAGTCGAGACTGGCGTTTACGACTTGTCAAACAAGTTAGGTTATTGAGAACTATTAGAACTATTATATAGTAAAATTATGAGAAATGGAAGCCATTGTGTTTTTATAACTTGTAAGTAATGCTAGTCGTGATATAAAAACGTATGAGTCGTGATAAACGTGAAATAAACTGGGCGAGTCATATGTAAAGACGCCATCTTTCTTTACAGATGTCAGCTGGGTCACAAATTCAGATGGCACCACAAACTACTGTCAACACAGGGCAGCCACTTCATAATCAGGACTCCAATATGAGCACAGGTAAAATGTGTAAAAACAATAAAAGTGCAGTTTAATTCTGTGATGTGATAAGTGAAGTTAAGTGTTTACGATAACACGCATACGAATACTAGTGAGGCTAACCTAATTGAACTTTGAGGACTAACTTCTATGGATAACTACCACCCTAAGAAGGATTGTGACGTAAACATTTTTAGTATAATGCCGGATAGGGACTGTGAAAGTGTAATATTTTCATCTGTGGTCAGAAACTATTGCGTGAAAAAATGCATGACTATAAAAGTGGAACTAACGTGAACCACATCGGTCTCCTCAGCTCTTTATCTAAAAGTGAGTTGATGTTATTTTCCCGGACTCAACTAGTTTCGGGTAGATTGTTTGGTATGACGCCACACATGAAAAGTATTCAGCTTTGTATCGAAAATATATTGTTTTGTGTCAGTAGAAGTATTATAAAATGTAGTACATAAAATTAAAATCTACCTCTGAGCTGTTCGTTAAAAAAATTATTAATCCTTAGGGTCATCGCATAGTGATAAAGAAGTGGATGCATTGACTCCTGAAAAATCTGCGGCTATGAGAGGTTCAAATGCAGTTCCCGGTAGTGCTCTAGTACCACCCAGTGGTGCCACACCAACTATAGCAATGCCAGAGAGGAAACGGAAAAGAAAAGGTATTAACAATTTAGTGTCTTTATTGTATATGATATTAGAAATGAAAAATGTTAGAAGTGTTGGAATAACTTCATTGTGTTTGATAAAGGAGTTATTGTTTATGGATATAATATTAATTTACAGGAGAAGAGGGTGTAGGTGGTGGTGGGGGAGGAGGTGGCAAGCAAAGACACAATTCATCAGATAAAAATATCAGAGAATATTTTGCTAAGCACCCTTCATCCAGTCCCGTCCGCCTAGCTGGAGCCAAGTCACCTTCACCACAAGGTGCCAATTATCCTATGGTAAGTTTAGATTCTCCAAGACACCCATTTTAATGTTTATTTACATAAGACATGTATATTAATGAGATATTTGTAACTTTATAGTACCCACCGTCACCTTCATCACTGCTTCCATCAGCAAATGACTTTTTACGTTCCGCCTCACAACAGAGACCTCACACTTCTGTAAAACAGGTATGTTTATTAAATTTTTAAAACTCTTCATATTTTTATCTGTTTTGTGTTAAAGTATTACAAATTTACAGATTCAGACAGAACTGACATGTGAGAGGATACAAGAGTTAGAAACTCAAGCCTCGTCTGACTTAGAAGTAAGAAATAATAGAATAGAAGATTTAACAAGAAGTAATGAGGAATTAAAACATCAAGTTCAAGCTCAGAGCAAGGTATGTATTAAGACAATGAACATGTGAGGACTGAGGGAAGAATGTGATTGCTAAACACAAAATGTGATTATTATTTTAGGTAATAGACCAACATAAGTCACACATAAATAAATGTATAGAAGTGGTTAAAAAATTGTTAAATGAAAAAAGTACTATTGAAAAGAAGGAGGCACGGCAAAGGTGTATGCAAAACAGATTAAGGCTCGGTCAGTTTGTTACACAGCGTGTTGGAGCCACGTTCCAAGAAAACTGGACTGACGGTCATGCATTTCAAGAGCTCACTAGGTAGGTTCAACACTAGTAATCTAATTATAAGCAATAGATATTCTATAGTATGTACATCAGCGAATACGATCAACTAATATCCGAAAATGATCAGGCGGCAGGAGGACATAACGACTGAGAAGGAGGAAATTGATCGCCAAAAGAAGCTGTTGCTGAAGAAGCGGCCGTCGAACAACGAGGGTGGCGGCGGACGTGGCAAACGGACGTCCAGTGCCTCCGCCCCCTCCACGCCACAGCCACAGCCACTCCACAACGGCACGGACGCACCGACCTTCCTCAAGCCGGACCCTCTACCCAGCATGACCTGGCAGGAATACTATGAGGCTGATGAAATATTAAAGGTTAATTATATATCACACATACTCATACTATTAAACAGACGCACTTTTATATTCAGGCTGTTATTTAAATAAATACTAATATCCTAATAGCTATAGTAACTTTATTGTTTACTTCATTAACTTGCTATATAAAGTTTCTTTGGCGTTACTTTTTCATATTTTACTTCTTTCGATACTTTCAAGATTTCTTACAATGTTTTCCATTTTCACCTACTATTTGTGTTTAAAGATTTCGTAAATGAAAGATGAATGTTTAGTTTCGTATTCTATAACAAAAAAATCATATCTCAGATATAGTTTTCATAGAGAACTTTCAAAATAATGGTTTTTATGGTTCGTTACTTAATCATGTTCTGAAAAGTGATTTCACAGCTATTATATTCGAAGTTCATAACATTTCTTCAAAGTTTTTTAAAGATTGCTAATGTCATCTTTATATCTTTTAGCTAAGGCAGAGTGCCTTGAAGAAAGAGGATGCAGATTTGCAGCTCGAAATGGAGAAATTGGAAAGAGAAAGAAATCTGCACATCAGGGAACTAAAACGGATACACAATGAGGATCAGAGTCGTTTCTCACAACACCCGGTACTATCTGATAGGTAAGATTGACATTTAGTTTACTAAATAATTATAATAAAAAAAATTCAATTATAATAAGCCGTATTCAAAATATATATGCAGGGAAGTTATAAAATTTTAGGTGATAATTTGAGATTAAAAATTTTAACATTAATATTAAACATATTGACCAAAAATATTAATAAAAAACTTTTATCTTTATTTAATTCTTTATTAAAATTTACTATCTTTTCCCATTTGTTATTTATATTGTATGTATAGCTGTAATTGTATATTCCAGATACTTGTTACTGATGCTATTGGGCAAGGGTGGGTTCAGCGAGGTGCACAAGGCGTTCGATTTGCGCGAGCAACGATACACAGCCTGCAAGGTCCACCAACTGAATAAGGATTGGAAGGAGGACAAGAAAGCCAACTACATCAAGTGAGTCCGTACAACCACAATAATACTAGGCTCATGGTTATTAAAGTTTCTGTTGCGCTTTGGAATTATTTTCTTTTATACTAAGTGTACTTTGAATAAGATTCTACTCTCATTCAATCACGTATTCTTTGAGCCGGCGTCACGCTATACGTTTTAAATGTTGCGTCCTGAATTTAATTTGGTGATTGTTTATTATTCAATTTTATCGATTTAATTACAGACATGCTCTACGGGAATATAATATTCACAAGGCGTTGGATCATCCTCGAATTGTGAAGCTTTATGATGTGTTCGAAATAGATGGCAACTCATTTTGTACAGTTCTCGAGTACTGCAATGGACATGATCTCGATTTCTATCTCAAACAGGTAGCTTGTGCTGGTGTCTATTACTGTTTTTAAACTGTGACATAATCTGATTATATTTTCTTATCACTTCACTAGTTATTGTTTGATTATTATAGCTCATTGATATGAACCTATATTGAAAAAGGCAGTGTAATGTAATGTTCTGAAATATTATTATTGTAGAGTAGATAACGGAAAGACTGATCTCATATTGTCATAATTGTTCCAGATCTCATTTTATGTAATTATTATTTATATTATGTTCTTTATTCATATACAATATATGTTTTCAGCATAAAACGATTCCGGAGCGCGAAGCTAGGTCCATAGTGATGCAAGTGGTTTCAGCATTAAAGTACCTGAATGAGATCAAACCACCTGTCATCCACTACGACCTGAAGCCTGGCAACATCCTGCTGACTGAGGGGAACGTCTGCGGCGAGATCAAGATCACAGACTTTGGATTGTCCAAAGTTATGGATGAGGAGAACTACAACCCTGATCATGGCATGGATCTAACCAGCCAGGGTGCTGGCACTTACTGGTACGTTTATAATGAGAAGGTGTAGAGTGGGTGTAGGTGTAGAGGTGGAACCTCGGAGGTGAGCCTTTAACGCGTTAGTTAGGGCCCCCTTAGACCTGCACCTGGGTCGCAAGTCCCAGGCACTGTTGGAGCTCCTCTCCCTGCAACGCTACGGACCCGATACCCGTACGCATCCATTGAATGCTAAGAAGTTTCTCGTCAATATAAATGACATTAAATTGTTTTGTTTGCCGCTCAATGCTGAGTTTAATAAATATTTTGTAATGCGATATTTCCAGTTTCAAAAATATCTGACTTTTATAGGTACTTGCCACCAGAGTGCTTTGTAGTAGGCAAGAACCCACCAAAGATCAGTAGCAAGGTGGACGTGTGGAGCGTCGGTGTCATCTTCTACCAGTGTCTGTACGGCAAGAAGCCGTTCGGACACAATCAGAGTCAAGCTACTATACTAGAAGAAAACACCATTCTTAAAGCCACCGAGGTTCAGTTTGCTAATAAACCCACTGTCAGTAATGAGGCTAAGGTAAGTTGATATACAATGTTATTGTTGAAATATCTACATATTAAACATTATATGCTCAGGGAAATATTTAAATTGTGAAGGAGCTCCTATAAGATTTTTTTAATATGTTCAACTCGAACAGTTTTAGAATCATTACCAGTTGTTTGAAAGTAAACATATTGAAAAATCAAAGCCGAAGGCCTGAGTGTTTATACACGGTTTGGGATCAAGATGTTTGTCTAGTAAATATTTAACAGAAGTGTTACATTTAGAATTCTTTGTGTATTAACGTGTCCTACAACCGGCCGGCGATGACAGCCTTTACAAAATGATACTGAACGCTGTAACAGATATTCTAGCTCCATCCATCGTGACAAATTACATAAAAATTAAATCAACGTTAAATAAAATCACATTAACATCCAAGTCAAATTATCGTTGTCATTATTATACTTTGACGTAATATATCTTTACAAAACTCCGTAGAGCTTCATCCGCGCGTGCCTCGCCTACCACAAGGAGGTGCGCATCGACGTGTTCGGTCTGGCCAAGCACGAGTACCTCCAGCCACCGATGCCGAAGCCCCGCGGCGCGGCGGGCGGCGGAGCTGGCGCGGCGGCGGGCGCGGGCGGGGCGGGCGGCGCGGCGGGCCCGGGCGCCGGCGGGGCGGGCGGCGCGGCTCCGGCGGCCTTCAGCGCGGGCCTGTTCGCGGCGGGGTCGTCATCCTAGCCGCGCCGAGCGCGCCCGCGCCGCCCGCGCCCGCCGCGCCCCTGACGCCGAGGCGCGCCCCCGCCGCCCCACAGTGAAATGACTATATCATTTACGGATTAAATTGTTTAAGATTATGCTTACTGTTGACTGTATTTATTGAGCGGGTGATAAAATGTGATTCGCCATTCATGAATGGTTTCATCCTTTTGTCACTAGAGAGGAATCCTTGGGACTATCCCTTGCATATTATATAAGTTATCCCTATTAAAAAAGTTAAAAATTATACTACAGCGTTATCTTTTATTTGATCCCGTATCTTGTTAACATTTAGTTTATTGAATGACATGCGAAAACTTGAACTTATCATAGTATATATTATAGAAATGTTAAATGTCTTTAGTAATATAAAAAAGGGATATTTATAAAATTATCTTTGAGCTTCGGCTTAAGATGTAAATATTTAATATTTTTAGTAATATGATCCATTTCTTTTAGATG
>DVQP01000804.1:0-19263 GCA_018231745.1 Danaus eresimus | reverse complement strand
ATATATTTAATTAAATATTATATTAATTATTTCATATTACTTTCCTATACGAGATCCCACGTAGAAACTATCAAAAGAGTATCATCAACATCTTAAAGGTAGTGCTGTAAGTTGTTTTCTAATATTATATTTAATAATAATAGTTATAATAATATCAGTTAACCACCGGGTAGGTTTTGTCCGGCGTGTCTCATTATCTAAAACGGAAACGTCTGCGACGTGCTTGTCACGAATTTTTGTATACAGAAAGGATTCTTGATTCACTAAAATATCTCGCTCTATATAAAAGGGTTTTCTTGTTGTGTGAAATCCGTTTGCTGGCATACTATTGTTATGTATATTAGTAAAACCTTTTGTTATGTTTTAATAAATAAGAAATTCTTGAACTCAGAATCTTATAAACGTTTAAAGCATCCTAGATAAGTTAGTAGCACATAAGTAATTCCATTTTATACTTTAATTACACTTGATTTATAATATTATATTTTAGTTCGGAATGCATAAATTGTTTAAGAATTAGGAACTTCTCATTATTAAAAAATTAAGTAGAGCTCTGGTCAAAATATTCTGAGAAAGTACAAAAGAGTAAAATAAAATAATGCAGCATATCTAAAAACCGGGAATCTCTATTAACAATGAACTGAATATTTCATTTTACTTCATAGGTAGTCCGTACTAATATACGAAATTTTAAAATATTGAAGTCAAATATTTATTAATATGTGAATAAAATAATTTCAGTGTGGAGTTTGCCCGCCATGTCCAGCGCCATGCAATCCTAATGCACCTCCGGTAGGATCTTTTGAGTTATTTAAATACATAATCATTGTCGGTGAGAATCTAATTCATTATGAAATTTTACAGACGCCAGCCGAAAGAGAAGTGCAGAAGCTTACTTTGCAGCTACGACAAACAGAAGAAAATTTTAAGACTAAAGTGACTGAGGTATTTAATATTATTTCATTTAATATTAATTGTTATCTTCACATGATTAACAAGTTGTTGAAATTTTGGTTTTATTTTGACATTTAATATTTATAATTTTTCTTTTATTTTACTTTGATTGATGATTGAATTTATTTTATGGTTAAGTGATTGTTAATAAATTCCTCTATAAACATTCATACTATAAGAGATTTTTGACAATAAAAATTGGAAATTTTTTTGCAAATATGATTTTTACATTTCATAAAACAATAGTGCGCGTTGCTGAGAACTGAATTACTTAAAAAGAAAGAAGAATTGGAGAAGGAACGATGTCAACATAGGGAAGTTCAAAATAAGCTTCGTGAATTAGAAATGAAATTTGAAGGCCTTACTACCCACACAAATATGTTATTAGGAACAAAAGAACAGGCTTTCGAGCAAGAAGTTAATGTGAGGGCCTTGAAGCAATGTTACCGTGAAGCTAGGGAAGAAATTGATGAACTTCGGACTTTAATGAAGGAACAGAATAATCAGTTGCAAGATTACAGAGTTAAGGTATGTATTCATCAGGTAAATCTATTTATTTTCATTAATAATAATCCATTAGTTTGAGTCTATTATTAAATTTTACTTTTTAGTATCTTCAAGCTCAACAACTAGTTGAAGAACAACGTAGGCAGATGGACATGATGGATATGGACAACACCAGAATAAGTGAACAAATAAATCTTGAAATTCAGCGTGTGAAGGTAAAAATTAAATAAAAAATTGCATTATTATTACAAACTTTATTTAAATTTTCTCAACAATCCGTAGCTCAAATTTCAAGAAAAGTTGCAAGAACTTGCCCCAATCCCTGATTTATTGAAAGCAACGCAGTTGAAGTTGAAAGATGCTCAACAGTCGCAAGCTATAGCAGAGCATAATGCTGAACAACTAGCCAGGGAGTTAAATTCAGCAAGAGAAAAGGTTTCAAATATAATTGTAATAATTTGTTTTAGTCCTTTGTACATCTGACTTTGTTTTTTTTTTCACAGGTTCATGTGCTTTTACACAATAGTATAAAACCACCAGAGAAGGGCCCTGAACGTGGTGCTGATGAGAAACAAATGGCGCTGTTGCAACAAAGAATAGCTCAATTAACTGAAATGAATATGAGTCTTAAAAATGAAATTGAACGTCTCAAGTGAGAAGACATAATGTTGTATATTTCTTTTTATCCAAATATTAAAATTTATTTGGAAGCGATAAGATTAAGACGAGACCATACATAATTATCAAGATATTTATTTGAATGTTCTGACTGAATTTCTTGTTATCCAAAAAACCTTCTATATAGTAATTGTTTACTATCGAGCTAAAAAGAATAGAAAAGCTTTCTAATTAATTTAATAACTTAATAATGTATTTACTTTGACAAAATTATTATAATTGAGTTAATGGTCTAAGGTCAGTAGAACCCGACAACAATTTTAGTTTTCAAAATAAGGGTTGAACAGATATAATAACGTTTTCAGCTTTTGTTTTATGTTAGCAAAGTTATAGAAATATGCTAAAGTAGGTAAGTTGATAAATGTTTAGTTAGGACCGACAAGTGAGTTCGTCTGATAGGTTACACAGTATTTTTTAAGTTAAAAGGGAATGCGACTCCTAACTGAAGTTTGAAATAAGATAAAACCTAAAATATAAAAAATTAAAACCTCTTCTGTACTTATTACTTTAAATTGATTTTATAACCTTTATTTTTGTGTCAGAATATGATCCAAAAAATGTTACAAAGCATATTACTTTTCATTAGTAAAATACAAATAGTAAATGTAAAAGTGTACTCGTAAGAAATAATGGTACCATAAATGGCACTGTAAAATTGCTTCACAGGTCTAACGTAATACGAATGGAAGAATCGGTACTGGCGAATGAAAAGCGTCTCCAAGAGAAAATGCATGAGTGCGCTCAGATTGGCGGTGAATTGGACCGAGCACGTGACGAGGCAGCTAGAGCATTGCAACGAGCCAACGAACGTACGGAGACTTTGCGCAAGTAAATATGAACAAATATGACTTGTATATTTCACTATTAATAAACATGTTACTTTAATATTTAATTTATGAACGTCTCTACTACTGCTAGATGTGTAAACATTGATGTATATCAGAGTTTTCAAATTAATATTGAACTACCATACATGAATGTAACTAATTAATACATGTATAAGCTGAACATGCAATTTTCCGAAAGGAAATTGGTTTAAGTGAACGTTTAAACGGTTTAATTATTTTTTGTTTTAAGATGCATGCAGACTACAATAGGTGAACTAGAAAGACAGCTGGCTGCAACGAGAGCACAAGTGAAAACAGCAGAAAAAGAGAGAGAAGAAGTAAGAATACCAAACGATTATTCTAGAAATACACATTTTAATTGACTTGATTTTTAGGACAAAATAATTGTTATCGGGGTTATTACAGTAGTTTATTATTTTTTACAGTTGCAATGTCGCATGCAGTGCCAGATAAAGAGGTTGAATGAAAACTTTGAACAGGCGCAATTACGTGTGCTTGGTTTGCAGACACAGGTTCAGACTCTCAGGCGAACTGTATCTAGCACTGGGGATGGCGAGGGTGACGGAGAGGATCAACAGGAATGTGCATGCAAAAGCTTTTTTGATAATCCATAGAATAGTCCAAAGATTTCTATTTATATGTCTTATATAATATATCATTAAAATATAACTTTTATCCAAATTCTCTAAAACACATGTGCCTTTTAAAAATTTATTCTTACCAATTATAAATCTTTGGAATAGAAGGATTTTTGGGAAGCGCTTATAAGCGTGGCACGTTTTGCTTTAAAAATATATGAACGATCAATTAGATATAGTTAGCCACTTTTATATCTTGAAAGGTTTTCTTGTTTAAGTCTTTTGTTTTGATAATTTTATTGCGAAAATTTTCGATTAAACCTGAATTGTCAGTTAATGTCCATCTGTCATAATTATGAAGTACAAAAGAGTTTTGTTACTGAGTAGAGTAGCGCCTCCTTTTGTTACAAAGGGTCACTGTTATCATTCATTGATCTTTCTGTCTTCTGATAACAATATTCTCCTTGTAATGTAAAACAGACTATAGTTATTAATATTCATTGTATACCATTAGAATTCATTAAATAATTTTTTTACGAGATGAAAGGTTTTTATTCCAGTATTAACCTGCTAACAAGGGTTGATATCATTTTTCTTTTAAAATATGGGTGTTTCCAAATGTAGCATAACACGACCTTAGTGATTCTTGTGCTATATGTGTTTCTCGATGTGGAGGCAATGCAAAGTCGTAAAAGCAATCAATGGCTTTTGAGAATATTTCGATTGCATCTTGAGGCCGCTGCTGTTCCATTAGCTTCGCACCTGCCTTCATAAATATTTCTAATATTAGTATAAAAGTGTTGTTATACTATAAAATACTTTAAATATTAAATTTACAGTATTCATATTTTTTGTATGAAAGGTTTAAGCAACGTTTTCGTTGATGTTGGCGCATTTATACGAGCATTTTCATTTAAAAAATTTGTTGTAAAATAGACACAAATTCAAAATTCAGAATGCTTGTATACGTACAAGAAAAAGAATCTAAGTAATGGTTCAGTCAAAGTTACCTCGTATTGTGAGAGAACTGTGTCAACTTCGTTTAAACATTTTTTCAAAGAAGTCTTATTAAAGGCCGTAGAACATTTCAGGCACTTCAAGTTTGTTGGATTTTTGATAACTTTAAATTTTCCGTTGCATTTCTTATTGAGACACCTGGAAAGTAAAATAATATTTAGAATGTTAATAAAATATAAAAGTGCAATATTTCATTCATATATGGATGGGTTAATAAAAATTAGTAAATTTTTTAAATGATGTATAGTTCTATGGCACAGGTTTAATTTACAGTAGATACAAAATACATTTGCTTTTCCTGTTGGCTTCTTAAGTTCTAACTATATTAAATCTACCAAATACCATCTTTGTGTCTTTGTGGAAAACATTAGGTGCTGGGCTTATGACAAATCAGATTGGCAACACGGTACACGATTATTGAAAATTTTGTTACTGAGCAGTATTATTTTTTGTGATTAAAGTTTTTTGTACTTTTAACGGAAATATAAATAGAACTTTCGTTCTTCAATCTAATTAAATATGGCCCCTAATTCAGTGGCCACGAGAGACTCGTCCGATTACTTATTTAGTTAAAGAAGGAGACAGAGAATTGGGAAATCTAAATCCGATTCACAGTAAACATCAAGACTCTTGAGACAAAAAAATCCTTATTCTTTAATCAGCGTGCGCTGACTGCGATTTATATGGAATCCATTTCCATTTCTTAGTGCAAATCAAGTATCTAAAGAAGGTTAATAGTAATAGTAATGAAATGGGAAAAATCAAACCTATTGAAACATTTTAGAAAATATTTTAGTTAATAGCGTATGTTAAATGCCGAAAACAATTGTTCACCTAAATTAGACACATCTTTTAAAATACAGAAGTATTTTTTAACCAATTCTATTTATGCAAGCTCAAGAACCTTCTTTATTCTAAATATGTTTTCAAAATGACAGTACCATCTATGTTTAATAAATCAAGAAATTAAAAGCGTTTGAAAAAGGGATATGATGGAGTTATATTTAATTGTAGCAATTATACTTTTAAATCCTCAAAATGATCAACCCGTATATTAAAATAATTCCAATTTATGAAGCTTAGAAATAAAGACAACTATTTAAATTTCTTGTTAATGCTGGGTCTCAAGATTTAGTTTTAGGGAAGTAAAAATGCTTGTATGAAGCTAATAAGCCTTGAGTTTATGATATTTTCGGTATTTTATAAAAATGACAAAATAAATTCTAAACATATACATTATGTATAAGGCAATGATATATTTTGAAATGACCAAAGCCAGCCTGAATTTTTTATCATTTTATCAAGCTGAAATAATAAATTGTTACTGAAATTGGAATTAATATTTAAGGAGAACATTTTTTAATTAAAAAAGTAGTCGTGAAACATTTTATAAACAACAATTGATTTCTCCTTTGCTATTTGTTGTCATTATAAAAATGTGATGTAGATAATAATAAATGAAATCTTTTCTTAAACAGTTGCAAAATTTGAAGAAAAATTTTTGCCACGCCAATTATCATAAAAATCGGTTTTTATAAAAAAAATATGGTAGAATTGAGAACCTCCCTCCCCTTCGGAACGTAAGTTGAAAATGGGTAATATATGTTAAGTCGTTAGTTTCTCTTTGTGTTGTGAATGAAACCTTAAGTATATTGGTGATTTAGATTCAGTTTCTTTGAGGGTCGGCCAGTCCTCAACGCAGGCAACACATTGACATCGGAACCAGTAGCGACACGTCAGCATCCTTTGGCGTTCCTTAAGCGTGCGCATCAAAAAATGTGGACCATAGTTCTCAGCGGCAACCTCTCCTGATTCAAGAGGTCGTATCGCGCGGTATAACATTTTTTTACCATTAAAATATCTGTAAAATTTTATAAGTAAAATTGCAACAAAAAAGGAATTAGATACATATAGGCGATTTCTTATAATATTATAGATATTCCTTTAAGTTGTATAAGTCAGCTTTAGTGTCGAAAGTTGTATTGGAGTTAGAAAGATATATATAGTTCAGTTTTACCGTAGTTTCACAAAATTTCCAAAACCAATAATTTTATTAATAAAACGAAATTCATGGAAAATTTACAAATATGAGAAACATTGAAAAGTTTAAAATTCGGTATGAGATGTTTTGAGAATGTTATCTTTGATTAAGTATTCAGGTACTAGATGGTTGTAAGGTTATTAATTTGTACGTTATTATTTTAAAACAAAATAAAAATAAAACATATTGTGTTTTTCTATAGATCTAAATAAAATATTTTTTTTTCCACAGATTTAAATAAACCTTCAAACTGAGTAGCTCCGAATCCGAAGTAAATAATAGAATAACATATTACGTAATAGTAGTAAAATGTAAATTTTACGATCTGGTTTAAAATAAATACATACCGTGCCACTGCGGGATAACATTCGTGATTAAATAAGGCTCCTGTAGGATAAATTCCAACGCCTATGTAGACTGGTTTAGATCCTCTAAATTGATGTTCTCCGCGCACGGTTTCATAGATCTCGTGGGCATTAAATTGTAATAATTGCAAGTTACGAACTATCAATTCACAGATTGATATTTCAGCTGTAACATAAGTTTTATCTCATTATTCCTTATAATTATTTTGTGTATATAATTTATTTTATATTAAAAGGTATTTTAAAAAGTAAGTCTTGAATTCATTTTCATAATACTAATCTAGTTAATAAGATGGTAACTTTGATTTTGTATTTCTATATTCATCTGATGAAATTATATTCTTAAACAACTACCTTTTGTTATATTTTCCTTTTCACAATTTTTAAAAAAATCGGTTTTCTTCAAACATTCAGTTAGAAACATGCCCATAATTATACGCTTTAGGTAATCTGCTCCCTTTCTTTGTCGTGAATGAGCCACCAGTGAATAAATTTGCTCAGCTGCCATTTCTATCTTTTCATTGTAACTCGTCTCATTCTTAATTTGTGGTTCAATTTCTTGTTCATCAGAAGTTTTATTTTCGATAATGTTTAAACCTTTTTTAGTTCTGTTCAATCTCTCTTTTCTGCTTTTTATCTTAAACTTTTTTTTTTCTCCTTCAACATCGTTTAATACCGGACTCTGTATTGTCTTAACTTCATTGTTTAAAAACTTTGAATGTATTAAAAGGCTTGTGTCCAGCCCGGCTTGGGTTACCATACGGAGAGCAATGTGGCTAAGTATTGACATTCCGGAACCTTCAATAAAGTAAATAATAAAAAATCAAAAATGTGGCCTTGATGACCCATCATAACATAAATATTATTTTATAAAAAACATACCAATAAAGAGGTTAAAAAACGGGCACTCGTATGCATGATATGTGGAAATTGCAGCATCTCGACATTGTATCGAACAAAATGCTACTCCTGAACAATTGGGACACCATATTGGAGCCGAGTCCTTAAAATCTTCTAATCTAGTAAATGATAACCATAAGTATATATTTTAAAAAGCGCTTTTCAATTATGTATTTTGGGGAAATATTTAACATTCTGTTTCATTATAGATTTTTATTTTTGTAGGTACAAGAAAAGACAATTAATTGAATATTAATATTACATAATGTCTGTCAAAAAATATTCATGATAAACAAAGTATAGAACTTGAATTACCTTACAAAGCAATGAAGGCAGTGAGAGCCATGGCAATCAGCGAGTAAACAAGCAGCGTAGGGACTTTCGGCTAAAATTATGTCACCGGTTTTTACTGGAGCATTAGCAACCGCGTAACGGCCCTGGTGGATAATTCAACAGACAATAAAAAAATTGAGAATTTGTAAAAAATAATTAATTGTAATATATTATAAAGCCAGGATAGCAGAGTGATTTTTGTTGTGCAGATTCAGTTTCACTAATAAATAAAAAACAAAAACTGTAGGCCATTTCTATTATAAGCTGATGATTATATCGTTGCTAAGATAAAATAATGCATTGAAATTTTCAGCTATCTTTAAGGTCAATATAGAAATTAGATAAAATTTTGTCTGTGTTTTTTCAGAGAAACATGAAAGTATCCACAGAAAATGCATATTATAGACTACGATTTCATAAAAGTAAAGAAGATGTTCTATTTAAGGTTTAATTTATATTGTAACTTTTATATTTTTCCAGACAAATTATTTATAAAATTTTAGATGCGCGTATATGAAAAGACTTAACTTCTTAAAAAATAATGAGATCTTAGATTTTCGCGTGATATTTATATGAAACTAAAATATTTCGGATTCTACACGATTTTTTATTGATTTAAAACTACATTGTCCCGACGTTTCGGTTACTTTACAGTAGCCGTGATCAAGGGCAGACGAGATGTCTGTCACATCTGTGGAATCCGAATTTTAGTTTCATTCTTAAAAAATCTAGATAATCACCCTTTTTCTAAGATTGTTTTAATGCCATCTGATTATTAATTTTAATTCAGGCATTAAAGTTTAAAAAAAAAAATTATCACATTTTCAAACATATATGTTATGTTAATGGAGACGTTATTTAAAATTTTGATTTTAAATAGGGTCAAATTGATCTCTTATGTAGTTCAAAACAAACAACTGAAATCTTCGTAACTCTTCTAATATTATTAAATTTATAGACCTGTCAAGTACTCCCACATTCAGGAACAATGTTCTAGTTTGAGTCAACTCTTACCACAAATCGCAGACAGGAACTTCGTTCCAATAGTTGCATACTAGAGTCGGTATAAGTTGATTATAATGTTGCTCTCTATTAACGTCGTGCCTTTATAGTCATTTGTAAAGTTTTTAGCTTTAGTTTTATTTTTTTTAAGTTTATTTTTTACAAAGTGGAGATTTAAGGAATTAGGAGACTTTTGAAAGGTAATTTATAAAACACCAGTAACATGAAATATTGCTTGCTTTTAGTAATTCAGATGGTGTTCAAGCTTTATTTAGACTAAATTAATAATATTTTATATAAATAAATATTTAAAATTTACATTCTACCTAACACGTACAAATACCTACATAAAAGTATATAGTATGTACATCATCCATACGTATGTGACATTAATTTATTTTAGTTGTACCTATGATCACTATTCTTTTACAAGCCTTTTTTACAAGCCAAGTTTATGTTATTTTTTAATTTGATTTGAATATTAAATAAGCGACAAAAATAATAGACAGCGAGAACACATGATGAATATTTAACCTAAAAAAACTATAACTTTGAATGAACTGATTGAAGTTTCAAAGTTGTGGTTCAGTATAATGAGAATTTTTACCAACTTGTGTCTGACAAGGATTGATCAAGTAAATAAAAAGGCGAAGTATAAATATTGTAAATATCTTAAAGATGTATTGTTTTCAGAACGTTTATTTTTATTTTTTTAATTTAGCAGTAAATGTTTTTTTTTATACGTTGTTTCCTTATTTTATATTTTAAATTAATTTACAATTGCTGCTTTGTTGTTAGTTACAACTGTAGAAACACGAATAATTATAGTGTAAGTGTAAAATATTTAGGTTTCGAAAATAAATTGAATTTTGTATTGACTATTTCGCTACTTAAAACAAGCATTTTTTACATCAGAAATGAATTGACACTTCTGTACTGTACTGCCTTTTTATCATTCCATACAGTTGTACTAATACTAATACTACTACAGTAGTTACTAATACTACTACTACATACAACGACGACTTTTTTTAGTTTTTTTTCGTGGGGCAATGCTTAATGCATACTCTCTTGCTTGGGGAGAAAGAAAACAATAGGAGTTAGTTACCGACACCCTACCGACTAAAACACCACGGGTGTTCCAAGCGCCGCCCTTCTGCTAAGCTACATACTACGACGCCTGAAAGTCTGAAACTATATGAAAGTATGAATTTGCCAAGAGACGAAACCTCTTAGCAAACAATGGATTCACCGTGCGGGTACCGTGTCCATCGCGTTACAGGAAGAGGAGCTGCAACAGTGCCTGGGACTTGTGATCCAGGTGTAGGTTTAATGGGACCCTATCTTTAGCGCGTTAAGCGCTCTCCTCCTCCATCTAAGGTCCTCTCTCTACCTAACCAAATTTGAAAAGACCCTTCTAGGGTTTCCTTAGAAGTAGGTTGCAAGAATGAATTGATATTAGTTGTTGACAGGCCAAGTCTTTAAGTAGGTTGTAGAGAAATTTAGCCGTTATACCTCTCACTCAAACGTCTACCGCGTATAAATCCACGGCGAACCTATTTCTAGTGAGTTCGTTTGTGAGCTCGTAATATTTATTGACCTCGATGTTATGACCTTTGGGGATGTTGGTTTCCCAAGGAACAGTAAACTCTATCATCCCAAAGCGCTTTAAAATTCGCGCATATTTATGTATATATGTCCGATCCATTATTCTAGTCCGATCAGAAGCCGCGTTAAGAACAAAGTAGGGCTTGACGTTTGATTTTATAGTCCTAGTGCCTTCTCCCACAAAACCTACTGATCGCTTGTTTGTGGTTATTTTTTTTTTGCGCTCTGGCTACCGAAAGAATAACCCTAACCCTAACCCGAGAACCCTACCGTGACAACGTGACGTGAGTATTGACCGCTATCAGTTACATTCCACCACCAAATGCTTAGTAGTTCCAACTGCCTTCCCACAGATATAGTAAGATTTCTCGGTACCTTTAACCCATTTTACTAAATTACTTTGACCTGGGAGAGTAATTTGGAACGCATTGAGATAAATTTAAGCAATTCTGCGTCTAATTATGAATAAAGGTAATCATAAATGAAGTAATTATTAGAATAGTTAGCATAAGTAGTTTTTTAATTTGGTGTAATATCTTCATAATTATAACATTCAACAAATTTTATAAGTAGTGGTCTCTATATGTATGTGGTGTTTCGTGATTTTTACTAGCCTTAGAATCTAAATACAACTTAAACCCCTTTGAAATGAAATTAAATAAACATTCAAAATAAAATACCTTACTTAAATAAAACAAATATTTTTCGGATCTACTACGCGTGCTTTATTTTTGTAAAAAAAACTACATACTCCCGATAATCGAAACGTTGGGAGTATGTTGTTTTTTTATGAGGGTGTCACACACATTTACATCTTATCTGCTTTTGATCACGGTTGCTGTAAAAGTGTCCGAAAATTCGGGAGTATGTAGTTTTTTTTTTATGAGTATGTCACCGATATTCACATCATGTCTGCCCGTGATCACGGTTGCTGAAAAGTAATCGAAACGTCGGAAATATGTAGTTTTCTTTAAAAAAATAAAGCACACGTTGTATATCCGACAGACATAAGTTTCATTTAAATGATTAAAACTCCCAAAAAATCTTAGATCACATTATGAAATACCTTATCGTTATCTTCAGTAATTTTTAATAATTTTGAAAGAGCTGGTAAATTGAACGTCGCACCGCACGTGAGTTGAGGTTCTGAAAGAATAAAAATGGTATTTTACTACATATGAAAGTCATAATTAAGGTATTAAAATGAATTCACCAATACTGATTGCCTCATTCTTTATTAATTTTCCATTTAGTGCTTACCTACCATATTCACGCTTACTCCTACATATTAATTGGGAACAAATGATGAGGGGATTGTGTTTATTTAATGAAATAAGAGTAATATTTAAAATAGGTATTATAATACTACATAACTACATCATTTTATCTGTTTTCTAATTTCTAACAAATTCGATTTTTTGGATTTACGTTGACTAGGTAAGTTTAAATTTTTATTTATAGAATTTCAGTTACTTTTGATTCTATATTAGATTTTTTGATATTCCAATATATAGTATTGTAGTATATTATAGTATTGCAAGTGTATACTTAAGTTGGTATCGAACAAAGTCCACTGTACCTTTCAATTTGGAAGGGCTTTCGGATTGTGTAGAGTGATTTAATGAATCGATATCATTAGCTAGTTGAATTTTTGCTTCTTTTTTATCACCCAATAACCGGCTAGCTAATTCATATGAAACCTTAGCTCGTGTTGTTTCACCAGTACCTATAATTTAATATTTTTTTTTAATAAATAGTAAGGTAATAATATAATAGATTTTTTCCACAAAAATTAAAAATAGAAATAGAGAGGTATTCTGTTTAATTACATTTCAAGGCCCATATATTAAACATTAATTAAAGATAAAATCTGTGTGGAAGCTTTTGTTTATAAATATGACAAAACGGTAAGGAACCGAAGATAATAAATCCTTAACCCATTTACGTCGTTTGGGACTGAACTACTTAACAAAGACTAAACTTTCAATGTCAGGAACGGGTCAAAGGTTCTTAAATGGCAGATACTAATATATTAATCTATAGAGAGGTTTATGTATCTTTGTATTTGTTATTTATCCATTTCTATTATATTATTTTAGTTATTGGTGTTATTAAATAAAAATTTTCGTTACACTGTCTGTCAAAGTCAAAAGAAAGAAATACAAAACTGTTAAAAAATTTATAAACAATTTTTTGTTACATGATTTTTTTTTGTTTGTTATATTTGTTTAGGAAATTTAAATGGTTTTAAGTTAAGGTAATTACAATACCTTTATAACAGTGGCCCATCCTCCAATAATAATCAGCCCTCATACGAGCAGGAAGCCGCTCTTTCAAAGCTAGCTTAAGGTCCTCTAGAGCTGGTTTTGGACGGTTTAGACTTAACAAAACTTCCGAACGAACCCAGAGGCTTAGAGCGAGTGTTATACCACTGTCTATAACTTCATCGGTACCTAAAAGTAACATGTTTAATATAATATTAAGTTTAAATGTTAAATAATGCAAAATAATAAATTAAGTCAAAGTGGTACATTAAAATCTTGTCTATGTATTTAATCAATTATGTTTACAAAATTTGAAAATGCTGAATAACTCAAATTGAAAGTAGCAAATAAATTTTTATAATAGCATTATTACCCGTGATAAAAATGTTAAGTGGCACATCTTCTTAGGATTTTAGTCTTAACATGTTCTTAGTCTTATATTTTTTTATACTGAATTATCGTTTAAAAAAAGAGCGTAATCATTGCGAACTGTTGCAAAACTGAGATGCTATTTCCACGCATCCAAGTATTTCTAAGATAATGTTAGATTTTCTATGGTTAATATATTGAAATTTTACGAGTTAAAATTTAGTTAAATGTTATAGTAAAGATTTTTCCACTTAAAATTAAGTTTTCTACGTGGCAATTTAGACCTTTACATGTATAACTGTTTTTTATATAAATCTCGGATACAACCAAAGCAATACGATTCCAATGTTCTCATGTGCATAGAAAAGCATTCGAACAGTTAGCGTTACCTAGAATTTACCAGGTCAAGACTTATAAGAAAATGAATAATGGGTTTATCCTGAGATAGTGCCCTTTCCATCTATAGCTTTATTTCTACTAACCGTCATGTGACATGCCTGTCACGTATTCTCCTATAGTAAATATATATTTATGTAATTTATATTGAGTGAAAAAATATAACGGCAGTTGATTTTCTGTATTTTATTGCTCATCTTATTTCAAATAGCCTAAACTATAGTAAACGACAAAGAGTTTAAAATGTTTTTTTTTGTGGAATGATTTTTGAAAATTAGAAAATACTTTGAAGAAAATTCTTTTATTTTGAAAAGGTCAGCTTTATAACAAATATTTATAAGCAACATTAAAAATAATTTCTACATGTCGAATGAATAATTTTTAAAATTTAAAATATACCACTTTTATATTACACAAAATTACTAGTTAAATATATAGTATAATTAAAGTGTTTATTATAATGATAGCCTAGAAAATTTTAGGATTAGGAAAAAATATATTCGGTGAGATATATGCCGCAGATGTGTAGGAAATATTACTAAATTAATTTTGTGGAATTCCATTGGAGGTTCTTAAGTCATTGAACCCTTAAAGTATTTCAGATGGCGATTTAGGAAGTAATAACTTTTTTCATATTTGAATATTAGCTAAACCCTATTTACAGCTCATAGTTTCAATTTTGTTTATAGATATCAATTTTATGAATTTTTTTATTAGATCTTAATAATAAAAGATAAATTAAGAGGCCATTATGTAAATGCAAACAAAAAAAAAAGATACACACCCGTCATTGGAGCTCGAAGCACGGCTTGGTTGGCTAGAGAAAGACTTTTAACGAGATCTCCATTCTTTAAGGCTATGAGAGCTGCAGTTTTCTTTTCATGCGATACTCTCGCGTCCTTACCTCGAAATAAGGGTTGAATTCTAGATAATAACTCATTGATAGGTTCCATAATCTGTAATGTTTCAAACAGATTAATTTTAATCAAATTTATAACCAATTATTTGTGTACAAATATATATTTTTTATTTTGAAAAACAAATAACCTTATTGTCAATAATATTTCACACAACTTGTAAAACCATACATACAACCATACTTAACATACTTTTTGATTATTTTTTACTGCTAGGACTTTTTCCTTGTCCTCAATAAGTTCAAAGTCATCCAGCCATCCATCAATTTCTGCCAACGAAACCATTTCTTCTGCGAAGTTCTTAAAAAAACCCTTATTGTTCGCACACAGCGTCACATCACTGCACATGGTAGCGTATGAGGAGTCGACGCCGTTCTGATCCATCTTTGTCATATAAAAAAGATTGAAATCATAACTGATTATAATCACTGAGATAATTTTTAAACCAACCCCACACAATAATGTAGCATATATGAAAAACCGAAAAATATTTATTACGAAGGATTAAAAGATATTATATATAACATATATAATTCGTGAAGAATATTTATTTGAGCGTGGACTGCTTGGTGATACATAATTAATCTCAGTATTAATGAAATGAAAATATTACAAGACTACGTCTGTTCAAATAAAGTGTAGAAAGATAAAAATATGCTTTATTTTAACAAGCATTTTCAAGTACTTTAATATATGTACACGTTATGTTCCTGGAGGGTATTACCATGGAAATTATGTAAAAGCTTATAATACAATAATAGTATGCTATGAACATAATAAGGTTAATTGTAATAAATTTATTTTAAAATGTTATTTTTTTATGAACTAATTTTTCCACTTTGTATTAGACTGAGATGTAACAATCCCCTTGACTTACCAGTTAAGCCTGCCGATGCAAATAACTCCCTCCAATACCATGTGTCGGACATTCGACCCTCCGGCAGATAAATATAGCCACATTTGTATATCACTAAATACGAACTGTATTTCAGTCTAGATATAGCTTAAATACCAATAAGAATTATTTGCTCTCTGTTTATTTTAACTTACCTTTGGCTTTCTAGAATATATTTATACAAGCCTTAATTTACCTTCGATTGAGACCATATAATATCATATATTTTTACCCCTTTCCTATAAGTATATTATTAATAGTATATTAACATTAACTATTTACCTTTAAATAAGTCAATAATAAAATTTCTGAACTTTCATATGTCGCTTGAAATAAAAACCCAAGTAGAATATTTTTCAATGCTTATAAGGAATATGCTCCATAGTTTAATGTCTATTAAAGTCCATCTTATTATTTGAAACGGTAAAATTAAAACTAATGGATAAAAGTTTAAAGTAAATCCCTTTTAAATAATCTATACTAAATAATTATATAGATATAAAATAATTTATACATGTCTATGTATTATAAATCATTTAACAGCTTCCTTAACTAGGATATTAACTAGAAAAAAAAAATATTACAAATAATATTTATTTTTATAATTGACGAGGTAGAAATAAAGTTGCGATAATATTTTTACCGTTCTTGTTTTTCTTGTGAAAAAATACAATAACAATTTAAAAAATCCATTGTAACGACGGATAAATCTGAGCTAATTGATAATTATTATCTAAAGTGAAATAAATATAATTTGTCTTAATACAGATTTCGGATCTTAAATACGATACTGTAATGAATATAGTATATACGGACAAAGGTTTACAGCAAACAAATTTACTAAATGATTATCCTGCTAGTTAGAAATATTATCGTTATTTAACGACTTATACTTTATGATAATTAAATAATATTTTACCTTTAAGTATTTGTTTATACGGAAGACTACGTGTGACCGCTTCCAGCCGCACATGCAAACTTTTCTATATATAACGTAGCCAGATATTTGGTGTCAAGTGTTCTAATTTTAAATATATTTTCCTGTGCGCCATCTCTTATTGACATTTAAAGGTAATTTAATAATCTGATTATGATATTAAATGATATTTTATAAGTTATTGAAAACAAATTTTAAAGTATTTTTTTTATATTATAAAAGATAAGTACGTAGAAGTAAAATATATAAAAGCGCCTATTAATAATAAAGAAGCAAATAAAATGAATTAAAATTTTGTCTTTTAAAATTCAGGCGTATTTAAATACATTAAAAAAGAGATTGTTGTAACTAAGTCTTCCTTAAACAAATTTTATGAGAAATTTAAAATCTTTGATTTAATAAAACTAGTATCCTTATTTAATTACTTTTCTACCACGTAATCATTTTGTGTTATTAGCTCACTTTGTAGTGATTATTATTTATTTAATTTCTTTTTATCTTAACTTTATAAACAGTGTATAAGATGAGCGATCCGTACAAGTACTAGAAAATAAAATGTTATTATTTTAATTTTTTTTACCGTTCAATACAAGATTGTCTACAGCCTCAGCAACTTCATTCAATTTTGTTTGAATATTATTATAGACTTTTAAAAAGACATCCACGGTAATCACTAGTGACGGGTATCCTGACCGCTTCTCGTAGTAGAACCGATATCTATCCGTTGTCGAGAACGACAGATGGTCCCTTAAAACAGCATCCAACTGCACTTTTGTTTTTAGATTATTATATAAAAAATATTAATATTTTGTATACAGAACCTATATACATTTAATAAAAAAATCAAATTGTTTTCAAATTACTTCTTAGAAGCATAGATTTCCTTTGGTTATTCAAGTTTTTTTACGTATTCATTAAAAATCCAAAAGTTGTCAAGACTATTAAAGTATTATAACTTTTATTAAATTAAAACATATTTGATTAAGTTTAAAGTAAAAATTTAGTTTTATTAACATCAAAGATTTACATATAATTGAAACAAGTTCTTTTTTTGTAGCTCTTCTTTCTCTCTCTGTCTCTGCTTTTCATGATAGGGTGACAACTTTTGTTACAGATGTCAGTTTGTGATTGCTGGTGGTGAATAAAGTCCATAACAAAGTTCTAACAAATATAACTAAATTTATTCATTTCATTTCTAATACTTTTTTATCAGTAATATGAACTAAGAAAAGGAGATAAAACGAAAAGATAGGTCTAAATAGCTATTACAGTTGGTACAATTTTTTTTTTAATTTTTTGCCACTCAATTGATTTTTTGTAAAAAAAAGTTTTCTTATTGCTTTGTTTTATTTTATTGTTGTTGTGTATAATGGAAACTGTAAAGAAGTACAAAGAAGTCAAAATTATATATAACTAATTATAATTTCCGGTTTTCGTGCTATCTTTCCTGCTATTACGCAACCTATAATCTATGCTAGGGCTTAATAATATTACCCTATAGTGTAATGTTTGATAAAATTTTAATTACTATGGTGCTCATTGTAGCGTGATCGTATTATATTTACAAAGAACTAATCTCACAGCTTCAGCGTGGGTAGTCCGTCTCTTTGTATGGCGTGCTTATAAATTTATTTAACTACTGGAAAGCCAAGAATTTCTTGATACGAGAATTCCTAAGTACTGCATATGCGTTGTTGACCTTGATTGTGGAAAATCGAGAAGAAAGGGTAGGAAGGGGGAAATGGTAGAAAGTAATATGAAAAGGGAAAGGGCAGGTAGGAAGATAAAAAGGGTCACCGGCTCTCTCATACAACTGAAAAAAAGCAACTATTACAGACTACTTTATGCTGATCTTTTGTGAGAGGGTGCACTCCTCGGTCGAGTCAGCCCATGTTCGAGCTGTAGTACTTGACCACATCTAGACTCAACAGCCTACGATGTTATTATATACTATAGTAATTATTTGTTTTCACAAAATTTTATATTTTATATGAACTTGGTACTTTTAAGGTTTATTCAGAAAGCAGTAAAAAAGAATACCATAAATTAACTACCATAAATTACCATAAATTAACTAAAATATAATAAATCTATATGTTAGAAGGGACGAGCAAAATATTAAGTCAAACATTTTATGCATTTCTTATTCCAGGCAGACCCAAAAATATTCAAAGAAACATCTTTGCTTTAGTTATCTGATGTCTTGTAGGAAGTCAGCAATTTAGTGAGAATTTTTGAAGTGAGGGCCATTTTCGTAATTAAAACAAGCTCAACAACCATTTTATTAAATAATTTTTTAGGTTTTATATTTACTTTATTAAATAAAGTACCTATAAATCTATCAGAAAAACTCGAAGGCTCCGTTATATGCATACAAAAAATATTTTACTTATTCAACTCTTCAAAAAGTTTTTATATTTTTAATTAACCATTTTGACTATAAAAAAATTGGGATAGCTAGTGTTATCTGAAAGGTTTTGTCTACATCCGCCTCAAAACAATAATAAAAATACAAAGCTTATATTATTAATCACATCTAACAATTTTTGAGACAAATTCGAATGACGCTCTACACTTAAACATTTTGGATGTGATATGGCTTGCGGCTCACAGAACTTTTGTGTGTGTCTACTTTTTTGAAAGTTTCCTAATAA
>DVQP01000803.1:0-19281 GCA_018231745.1 Danaus eresimus | reverse complement strand
CACAAGTTCGAAGTCGTATATTTTCTTAATTATGTATAAACACATTTTTATAAATATTTTTATTAGAGAAAATTGTGACAAAATAACGAGCTATACAGATGAGTTAGATCTATCAGTGTGACCGTACTTTCGTTTTGTACGTGACTCGTAAAAGATTTCAAAATGATTTTGTATTTTTTAAAAAAATATTTGTAATGATAAAATTGAGGATTATGAAATCATAAGAAATACCATATTTTGTATTATTAAAATAATTCCAAAGTCTATGTTATTTGAAGTATAATAGGATGTAAATCAATGTACAATATATTTTGCATTTCTTTTTTTTTATAAAATATTATTATTTTTCAGGTAAGAACATTGTTTTTTTTTAATAAGCGAAGCCTACATTATAGGTAAGTTATAAGTAATCTATCTCTCAGTACGAACTGTAAGTTATTAGACATGTGGAGTTCGTAAGTTTTGAATAGATTCTTATCAGACGGAGGTTTTTAGGTCACCTTTTTCCTGGATTGTTATGTTTATCATTTCTTGTATAGATTCTTTTTAATAATAATCTTCTTGCATCGGCTATATGTTTTAAAGACGGTTCCGTCGTCTTACTTCTTATATATATCTTGAGTTTTTTTTTTTAATATAGATGACATTCTCATCAAGCAAAATATGTTTGAATCTCGATATATTCTACATACTTTTGATTCAAAGTTCGTTTGGGTTCTAGCTAATGATAGTACCAAAATTTTTTTTTCAAATTTGTAAGAAATAAAGTAATGTCATAAAGTAATATTTATATGTTTTTACTATTGTAAAAAGTATATGTATAAAACATTTGAGCTAAACAAAATGACAATTACGTTTTAATAGATGTAGTATGTAATGTGAGAATCTTGTATGTATATCTTATTTTAGTACATATAAGTATATAATTGTGTTTTGTTCAAACAAATGGCTGTTAGCCGATTTGCATATTATCTAGATGCCAATTAATTTTACACCATATTGCTATTAATTGCACTCGGCTTATGCATGGTTTGAATTTAAATTTTAATTGGGGTTGTTTTTCTATTTGAAGACGCATTTGAATAACGTGTAACAATGTATAGACGGAGATAGGAAACTTCTTATGTTAAATGTAATTTCTAAAATCAAATGTTCATTCTGATAAATAAAGGAGGAAGTTTGTTTTGTGTAACGTATGTATTTTAAAATGTAAGAAAATCAAATATTTAATATCGTTCACACACAGCCCTATTACAAATTCTCTTCGATCGAGATCTCTTTATCTAATCAGGTCTACTCCTAAGTTATCTGTCAGCATCCATATGAATACATCTGTTGCTGTTAACAGACTGATAGTTAGATTGACTTATAAAAGGATACCGCTTAATTAATACCACTGGCTTGATAAATCGCTTGTCGGTTTTACTTCCACTGACATTTTGTTATTTGTGAGACTCATAGAAAATTATTTATTTAACCTGAAAATACTCAGTCGAAAGTCTCTATAAAAATTCCAGACTTAGCTATGTGACATATTAAACATGAATGCTAAAAAGGATTTCTTATGGATTTGAAAAAATATGTGTAATGTGTAGTAACTTTTAGAGTTTATTTGTTAAATATTTCCTTCTTATATATAAAAGTCTAAGCTCTGTATAGTAAGGCACTGCCATAACTAGCAGCTCGTTTACCACCTGCTATGATTTGTCCATAACGGCTTCTTATTACAAGCCACGCGGTTAACATTATAGGGTACACTGTATTGTAACTTTTGTCGTCTCAGAAAATTAATTTTCATTTAATCTTCTGGAATGTTTAAACTAACCTCACTAATGGCGCAATAACCGTTTGCACATAGTAACCTATTCAATTAAAATGACTATTTTATTTAATTGTGATTACAAATCTAATGTTTATTGAGTGCTATCAGTCTAAACATTAACTGTCTCATCCTCTAAATAATTTTGAAATTTAATGTTTAGATTTATTTTAAAATATTTTTTCAAATCATGTTATTTATACTTTTCTATTGCTGGATAACGTTTTGTCCGTAGTATTTGGCCATAAAAGTCAAGTACTTAAATCGTGATCACTTCATAAAACCTTTAATATATTAATCATATGTAATTAAATTATAAATCTTTCTTACCGTGAAATTTATTTACATATCACTGCCTATATTTTGAAATAAATAGTATATATTTAAACATCGGTAAATTATCACTAAGTCAGTATTAAATAGTACAGTTTCATCTAAGGGAAGTGATTCGTTTCTCAGTACATAGTATAAAATACTTCCCTTACGAGTTTCATATAATTTTCAAGTTCCTAAGACGTGAACTGGTTCTGTCTCAAGAAGCAGGATATAATACAATCAATACCGGTCCCACAGGAACGTGCTAATTATAGATTAATAGCCCGCTAATGAAAATTATCATAGATGTATTATAAAAGATAAAATGAAATACGTTACATCGTAATATAAATATTTTTTGCGTATAAAAGGAATTAGAATTTTTTTACAGAACAACATTCATATATACAATGCTTTAAGACCCAATCAAAAAAATAAGCCGATAGTCAAACCGTAGAGTTTTTAAGTTTGAAATACGTTTTTATTTCTTGTACGTTCGCGTGTATGTGTAATGATAGGTAAAGTTTGTATGCGCCGGCGCTGCGGAAGTCCGCCGAGATCACTATCTCCCTGATACATGCCTCCGGTGTTGGTCTGATTGAAATAATATCATTAACTTGATATTAATCGTACATTTAGAAGATTGACCCGCCAAGACAACTGGTTAAAGAATTCTCGCGAAGACTCCTGTCTCTTATTAAACATACTATTAGGTTTTGAAAGTCTACCTTTACGGTCGGACGCTATCATTTCGTACGTTGTATAACATTACAATACAAAAATGTTATAAATTCAATAGTAAAATAAGAGGATTAAGTAAGTGTTCTGTGGTCAACTTTAAACAATATGCAATAAATAAATCTAACAAATGTTTCAGTGTTATATTATTATTATCTTTTTTTATATTTAACAAACTTTTCCTTTAACCATATAGATGTTGAGCAGAATATAATTACATTAATGGATGCGCGGGCGCAGGCAGGCGTCGCACCTGCGGTAGCGGCCTACCAAAGGTAAACGTACCTACTATATTAACGCCGCATCTTTAATTCTTAAAGCGATCGCCTCGAGCTAAAGGTTACAACAGAGATGTATTCACAACATCAATTGTATAATTTTAATACAAAGACCCCGATAGTGTACATTAAAATACAGATGAAATTATCTTCTTGATACAGTATGAAAAATATTTCACTTATACACATAATGTTATATTCTTGTTTCCTTTTTATTATGTCCTGTTTTAAATAGTTTTCTATCATAGTAAGTTCTCATTCCTAGAAAATATCACATAAAAATTCGACCGTCCTGAACTCTGTATCCGCGTATTTCGTCCAAAACGAGATTGTTATCATTTGGTGACATGAATGTAAGATCCGTGTCAAAGTATGCCATTGTTAGGAGCCATTTTAATAATAATACTGTTACAAACATTATTTATATAAATGTACTATACAAAAACTATAAGATAATATATGACAGAGTATATGAGTATTAAAATTGGTATTTGAAAAGATTCATCAACACAATCATACTTTAAATGAATATGTTATTTTTTATCAACATTCTGTTTGCTACCATTAAAACTGGTTGCAAATTAATAATGAAAAGAAACAATAAATTATTATAATTTATTTTAATAGGTACATTAATCTCGGAGTTCATACCTGTCATCTTTCGGCATCTGGCCGGTCGGAGGCTGCGATCTCGAGATAGCCCGGGTCACTGTCCTAACGCACACAACCCCACCTGCTTAGATTTGTTCTACTTGCTTGCACAATATATTGATTTTATATATAACTAATAATAATCTCGAAATAGTTTAGGTACATTCAATACCTATCCTGTTTATGTGTGAAACTATTTTACAAGATTTTTATAAATTTCAAGAAAACTTATATCATATTTATACACTCTTCTATTGTGTACGTTTCAATAGAGGACATAGTTTAATCTACATTAGATTAATGTCAGATGATTTTATGTATTGTGTTTATAAATGATGGAACTAATATAAGCCGTCAGTTACAAAAGGAACATATCGTCGCATAGCTTCGTATCAGACTCGGAGTATGGCAAAGGGAACTGGAGCGGTGTTGCAATATTTATAATTAAACAGTAAAAACGACTTCCAAAACTGAATTAATATGAAATAAATAATTATAGATGTTTGATCTTAAATAGGACTTTGGATCTTGTTAAATGTGGTATGGGAAATATTTCCATCTGATATACATGCACTGTAAAACAGTATTTGATAATAACTCACGATGATGTCGCATTTCCTTAAGTTGTTTATTTGATTATATTAGTATTTCAGTTTATATCCATATAATGTATTACACAGACGTTAATAGTTTTTCTTATTTTCCTCTGTTGAGACACGAATGTGTTCTTTATAATAAAAAATATATATATATTTTCATGTATCGAAAAAGATATTGTCTAATAATTTAAGATGAGGTATCGATTTTATATCGACTTGATCATTGTCACTCACTGCGATTAGGTTTTGAGTCACAGTAATTATAGTGTGAGCGAGGAAAAGGATAAATTCAGTGTTAAACTCAATCAATATAGAAAAATAATAAACATGGACAAAAACTATATGACAAGTGACCGGGCATGCGTGGGCGCACTTGAAAGCATAGACAAAAACGCAGTGACAGGACCGTAATAGTTGATTAATGTGACAAATATTTTATGATGATTGCGGACAGAAGCTGTTAATATCATTTGTATGATAATAAATATATTCTATATAAAAAACACCATATATATGGACAGTATACTTGATTCTTTGGTAAAGAAAGTTAAAACTTTCCTTTCAGCTTCGAAAGGAACATGAATTTATGTAATCTTAAATATATTTTTATGTTAGGTACGTGTTAATAGATATGTATTTCTGTAGTGGACTGATATTAATCATAATGTTTAATGTTTCTGTCATTCTATATGGTATTAATAGATGGTGAACCTAATTGACGTTGCGGGTTTTTCTAACACCGTAATCTGTTCCACCTTTGCATTGTGCGAGGTCGCCGGTGTCACAGCTACTACAAAAAACGTCTCATTATCCTTCAACGTTTCAATGTTTTGTATATTTTTTTCAATACCTACTTTAAGCGAATCAACCTAAATGTTCATGGAAATCCCTTTTTGATATCCATTTTCTTGATAAACATTCTTGGAGTATAAGCAACTTTTAACTTCTGTAGTAATGTGTAATTAAATCAAAGCGTTTGTAATATGTTAATTTTTAACAGCCTGAAAAAAAGGGAAGTTTCTGTTGATTTTTCCTTTTATTATAATTTTTCAATTTTTTGTCTTGATGTGTTTGTTATCAAATAATTTTGACATTGTGTCCTTCTGTCTTAAGTATGAGGAAATGGTCTCTTCACAAAAATTACAAATATTTAAAAACCTTTTACTTTTTGTAGGTATGTAATGTTTTTAAGAAGTTCGATTCAAAGAATTAAGTTTCTTTCATATCTAAAGAAAGAAAATAAAACCAGTAAAACAGGAAAGTATCTGTACGGAACATTTTCTTATAAGTTCCTCTTAAAGGTATTCGATCTTATTTGTTTTTAAAAATAATCAGTCTGGACATTGAACACAATAATTAGCAGGTAGTTTAAAAATATTGGTAATCTTAATTGTACATAATACAATTATTTTTCGTATCTTAAATGTCAAAGTCTTTTAAAACGCAAGAAACGGGTAGATTAAAAAAAATAATGACACATTGGCCAGAGAAAAACGGCGTTTTTAAAAATACGGAATAAATATGAGCACTTGTTATAAGTAATAAATTTTAAACATTACACTCGACTTGAACAACAATAACGTAATGTGAAATAGTTATACAATTTTTTTTATAAATGTCAATGTATTGAGAGCCAGGAAGATTGTTTAATTAGATCTCGGTACTCGCATGTGACATTCAAGGCAGTATTTAATCATTAATACTGGTTTGCTTGATATCTATCGGCGTTCAGCCCAGTTTAGGTATGCACTGACAGCCCACTCCTACTAATAATAATTAGACGTATGGCGGACGGAGAATGTCAAATGTCGCCAAAATGTCAATGGTTACTCGCCTACTCTCATTTACTTCCCAGCTTTTTCTAGCACGGAATTGTTTGTAGTTATATTGTGTTGATAAGAATATAAAACTAAATGTCAAGATTGATGTTTGAGAATTTCCCGTATAAGAATAGTCTAAACGTTCAAGTACTAAAGTGACATTGATATTTAATGTCAGAAAATTGTTGTATGCCTTCATTGAAATACAGAACTGGTATGTCAAATAGGAATACCAAGGGCTGTCATGGATTGTACGTAGACGGCTTTCGACGTCCGAATCCGAACAGGAAGTAACGCTCGTCGATTTCTCCGTAGTCTAACGATAAATAACCGCAGGTAGGTTTAATTCCTTAGCCATATTTACGCGACGGGTCGACAGAGAAGCGCGTGGGCGAAGCGCGACTCGGCAAGCAATCAAAATAGTAGTCCTTAAGCCAGATATCGCAGATTGGACCCTTTATTACCTATCTATAGTAATTTGCTGCGAAATAAACCCTCCATTTACAAGCGACATTATCTCAAATCCATTACACCCTAATGGCGGCGATTGCGTAACCTGACAACATTTTTAATTGCATCAATAATGTCATGACTGTTTTTTAAATATCAATCAGATAAGAGTCATCAATCGTTTCGTTGTCTCTTTATTGACCCGTTAGTAGCAGTACTAAACAACCAATTAGTTTTAGTTTCTATTGCAAAATAATAAAAAAACAACTCTAATTAGAATTGGAAGCTAAATAATTCCACATGACATTATTAGAATACATCTTTGTTTCCAAAGTTTTCTCTGCGGAATAAGCGAAGCTATGGAAATATAGTTTTAAACGCGCCGGGTAATATAGTATTTCTGCGTCAGGCTCTTTGGGAGAAGCTTATCTAAAGACAGACGACCGGCTATTGTAAAATCAAGTTTTAAATTACGATGGAATCAACTAAGATTTCTCGTTCAGATCATTTTAAGCCAAGGTTCGCTACTGCTTAAGGCTCAGATAATAATCTTCCTAGGAATAAATACGAGGATTTGAAATTCAAAATGTCCACAACGACTGGTGCGTGCAAATTATGTTTTCTTATTACCAGCGGGTCTCTTTGGTAATTCAAAAGATAGTGTCCTTCTAAATTGATACTTTATACAGCTTTCCTATATCGAGGTATGTGTACCGGTAATTAAAATATGTGTGCCGTTAGTATCTGACTAAAAAATATCTGACTTCAATGTTATTAAAACAATACGTTCTTCTTGTTTGATTGTAATTCAAAATCTTATTTAATTCATTTTGTATTAGACATAATGTTAAAGGAATAGTTGAAGTGATATAATTTCTTCAGCCGCTAACTTCTTCAGTAGTGAAATTTAACGAAACTTACATAAAGCCATCTCGAGATTAAACTTTCAAATGAGAAAGAATGATCTTAAATATGACCACAGACGTCGACACAAACTTGGTCGACATATATTAAATAAATTATATAAATTATGCATGATGATGCATTTACTCTTTTTTTAAATTGCGTATGTAGCTAAAGTTTGAATTTATATTTTAGATTAAACTAAAAATAGAAAGCTAACTGTATACAATCTGTCAAACATTAATTATACTGCGTTATTTTTACATCGAAATTAAGAGGACCTTGAGATGCGCATAAATTTTCTAATTGTTCTGCAGATATAATACTCGTAGTTTTATTATAGAAAGTATTTAGAAAGTTATTAAATAATAAATTGCAAAAAATAAAAAATGTATTTACGTAGGCTAAAGTAAATTATTAACACAAGTACAAATGTATCACCTAGAGGTCGGGACGGTGGGTGGTGTGTGGTGTGTGGTGGGTGTGTGAGGACAGAGGGTGATTTACTGACTCCTCTGTCTCAATGAAACAGCCATTTGACTCCCTTTAAATTATACACTGAGTGCTCTATTGTGTTTCATTTTTTTTGCAAATTACAATTTAAACATTGTCAATAATGCATCGCCCTTTGCTGAGAAGAATATGGATTGTACGAAAATTATTAATTTATCAATAATTATACATATTATAAATTTATAATTAATTAAGATGTACAATAATTTTTTCACATAGCGTATCTGTTATAGTTTAGTTGGTTAACATAATACGATCGTGAAAATGATAAATACATAATGAATTTTAGTTTAATAATGAGCTGGCAGTGAATCTCGTTTCACGTAATTATGATAACTTATCCTTGATGTGATAGGAATTGATTTAAATTCAAACTTTCTTTATATATTGCAAGCTTCCGAAGTGTAATGTGTTATTTTTATAGTTGAATTGAAAATGTTTTATCGTGTTACACAAGAATTTAAATTGATGAATAAAATGTTATAGAATAAAGTAATATTTATATACCTATGATGAAATAAAATACTTATATGATATTGACCATTTGTGGCTAACATTGACCCTGGGATGCTACCGAGTGGGTGTAAATTATTCATAATGTGTTTCACACCGCGTAGTCGTCTTGTATGTATTCTATAATATTTAAGCTTTAACTTAAATGCATCCGTAGTATTACGAACTAGAGACAGTTTTTAAGGCTTACGTTAATATAATCTGCTGGAATATCTGTTTGTCTGTTGATTTGTTGTTGTCACCGTCTACAACAGAATGAGGGACCTCGCTTTGTTTTTCCGTAACAGTGCGGTGTATTTTGCCTGATCCAAGACCCGTATATGACATTAGGTGCCGGTCTAAATATACAAATATTTATTCATTACATTCATCTTTAATCAGTCGGCATATTGGGCATATTTTTTTTCTTTTATCCTTTATTTCAGATGTATAAATCATACTCGAATTGGAAATAGTAATTCTACAGAGCGACAGGAATCTATTAAAAATCGTAATATTGTTTAACAGAACTTTTACTAGTACTTAATTTAAGAATATTTATTTCATTAGTTAGGACCACATGTACCATTTAATATAAAGAAGATCTAAATATGGCTTGTTATTATATCAGTTGTATTCGTTCTGTAACATTAATCGTATCTAAGTTTAAAGACAAATGGTATGCGACACTACAACAATGGCCTGTAGGCGAACTGGATGTTCGTACCTACACGTTTCAACATTGCCATTATGTAATAGTCCTTTATTCAAATACAGATTAAATAAACCGGTAACAATATATTAACAATGAATAATTATTTCCATGCATCCTTTATTGTGTCTCCGATTTAATCACTTTCATTTTATTATATAATAATATTTTAAATTATTAATTTCACTGTTTATAACATTATATTTAGTGTCAATTATTTTTCATGTTTGATTATTTTTAGTGGTACATGTTACAATGTAGAATGCAGTTGTTTAAACTTAAAAGAAAAAAAAACTTAAAAAGGGCGTACTTATTGAAAAATCTGTTTCTCGCAGAATTTTATACTCCTGTCTTTATCAATAAAATTATTATTCTTATACATTACTTTAAATCGATTAGTCAATGATATTATTTTTATTTATCTAAATAGTATAACTTGATCGGTAGCAACCATTGTGCAATTGAAACATCTCATGCTTAGACTAGTAAAATATTAAGATTATAAGTGGCGTACTAGAAATAAATAAATCTCTAATTGGCCCGATTGCATCTGCGGTTTCGTAACCGTCAAAATGTCGTCCAGAAATAAAAATGTCACTACCACTGACATTTCGATCTTAATCCGAGGGAAAGTGATCGGATTTGGTGCAGACCTTCCCATTGTCACTGTAGCGTGACACTTTAGAGGTCTCTCTCTATATTTGTGTTCATATCAGACAAAGAAACTGTAATTACATACGAAAATAGTAATAATTTTATATTTGATGTGAATTAGAATATTTAGAAGTACGAAAATATTTATATATTGTAATTTAAAATGTACAATTTTACGTCATTTCTATATACATAACAGGTCCATACCAGATGGTATCAAGCATTAATGCACAAAGGTACAAGAACATGGTTTGTCATTGAACAGGTTAAGCAAATCATAGCGAGGCGAGGCAATATAAATTACAACTCTCCGATCGAGATATCGACAGCCCATGCATCACTGTATCGGAGTCGCTCCATCATCAGCATTTTAGTGGTCCTCTGTAGGTGTCTGACCCACGGTGTAGTGATGGAATGACTATTGGAGGAAATGGGTACAATAGTTCTTACTGGAACGATCCATACGAAGACGGGTTTCGAAATCAACTCTCAAAACATTAATAACTACCATTCATAGCATGTAAAGGTCATCAACGAGATCCAGTCTCATAACAAACTTGCGACTTGGGTGACTAAAAAATACTGTGACTGGTCCTATAAAATACGACAAAGTATTCAAGTATAGTATATTACGAAGTGCGATACGCTTTAAAATACACAATACATTAAGTGAATTTCAATCGACTGGAATCGCATCCGCACCGAATAAAATACGTCAATCGAGCTGATAGGAAACTGGATAGAGCACTTTTCTTATCTGACTGGGCGGGTCTAAACGAGGCGCAAGGGATTAGTGGCGTGGGAAGAATAATGAAGACATTTGTCGTGTGCACGCGCATCTACAGCGTGTCTTATTATATAACTGAACTATCAGAGTACAATGGAGGCCGGTCATCACTTTATGTATTCACTTTCATATATTTGACATTACGACATTAATAACGACCCCGCCGTTATATGGAGTAATCCAATAAAATTGGAGATTACACATTATGGTCATCCCATACTAAGTTATGTTACTTTTATTGCCTTAAAAAGCTTTTCCCATATTGAGCCGTTTGTTCACCAGATCCATAGAATAAGTAACGCTAATGATAGTAAGCCGTTTGTAAGTTAGAACCGAAAATTTAAAGAAGATTAAAATGTAAAATGTCCTTGTATATTCTTCACCTAAAACAACCTTCTAAAACGACGGAAACATTTAACTTGAAATAAATATTAAACTTGAGGTGAAACTAGGTTTTTAAGATATAACTAACTTATTTTATAAATACGGTCGCATAGTCATATTTGTAAAACATAATCTTTTCAATCGTGTTCACGCGACAGTCTTAGATATAAAACTAAGCCTATTTATTTATAAAATATGCATACAATTTGTTACTAAGACAAAAAATCCAAGCAGCGTACATTCTGATAATTACATCAGACGTCATTGTTGTCGCATTCGGCCGTGTTTGACCGAAGCAATTATGTCAATATGTGTAGCGACTGTTTATACACAAGATGCCTCGCTCTCATTAACAATAACAAATGTAAATTAATCAGTTTAACAGATAAACACAAATAAACAGATTGCGAGATTATAACATGAAATATATTTTCATTTCACGGTACACAAACATAACATGTTAGAAACTATTAGCGTCAAAACTTTCTGTAAACTTAATTCTCACACTAAATAAACAAAAGGAACTCCTATTTAATTAGTGTTTTGCTCTTTGTCAGTATAAAGTAACACAGGCTTTGAGTAAACTCAATATGACTTACCTGTTATCACAATTTCTTTTCGTATTTATATTAAGATTTCATTTGTAAAGTATGCTAGTTAAAATAAGATTCAATATTGTGAGCATTGAATTATTAACATTTAAGTTCGCATTATTTATGATTCTTATCTATGTCCAAACAAAATTTCCGTCATTGAAACAAGAACGGGTTATATTTTAACGCAATCAGCATCATATTTAATCCTCGTCCTATATACGTAATTAGTTATATAATATTCCTTCACACGCAATACGGTTTAAGCTTAACTAGTTCACATTTTACTTTGTGGAGTAATTTTATTTTATTTATTAATTTTTTAGGTGGACGAGAAGTCTGCCCGTTATCACGATTGTTTCAAAGTAATCGAAACTTCGGAAGTATGTAGTTATTAATAGTAATACAATACGTGTAGTAATCCGAAAATGTTAGTTTCTTTTAAATATTTATTGTTTCATAGAGATATTAAGAGGCTTCAATTTTAGAGACTATTTTTGAAATACATTGCTCATCTTGAAATGTGGACAAGATTGGACTTGATTAATCTAATCAATGGATAATAACGTGTTGAAATATTTATAACATTTCAATGAATCAAGTATGTATTTAAATTTTGTTTTCCCTCTAATTTCTTTCGTCTCAGAATATCTGAACTCTATTTTTGTAATCCACCATTAAAAGCGTGTGTTTATAAAAACGAAAACCCGATCTGTGAACTATCACGGCCCGGGGTCGCTGGCCGTGTGACATTTGACATGCGAATGTCAAGGTGTTGCCGTCACTGCATACGAATGTTACTTGAACGTCCGAATTGGGAGTCGCCTCTTGTACGAGACTGATGCACCGTACACACGGACCTTGACATTGCCGTCTCTCGTGATTCATCATTTAAAATATCATGCATAATTTACGATTCGTGTGTTATAAAGCCTTAACCACACTATACCCGTTATTATTTCTGCTTATTAATTAAATAATTTTATAAACATACATATGTGTGTATTTTGATTAATTTTATCCACCGGGATAAATGTGGATTAAGCCTGAACATACTTCAAATGACATACATACATATATACATACATACCTCAAATAACAACAACGACTTTTACAATATTTATTCGTTTTCGATAGAGAGTTATTGTACGCTCACAGTAAGGGTAAGGACGCTTGTTCATATTCTGTTATTTGCCTTTTCCATGTAGCCCGAGTAGTTATCGGCTCAAATGTCACAATGCCTTCCGCGTTCATAGCTGTAGGCCGGAGATATGTGAGGGCAGAGTCAAAATAAGAGCAAAACCGAAAAGGTCACAAATGTCGTTTTGCTTATTTAAGACTTTGGCCACGTTCTGCTTCCCGTGCGTTGAAATAAATTAATTTTAATATAAGTAATAAATTGCCGTCTTAATTGCTGGCTGTTTTCCTTTATAAGAAAAAAAACTTGTGCTTACAATAAATTTATCTACATTTATGTTTTTAATTATAATTTAGTAATGTCAGACTGTAACAGCCATTTAAGGGTTAAATGTTTGAAGTAAACAGGATATCAATTAGTTTTAAATTATGTTATTTAGCTATAAATATGTATAAATGTGATGATAACTCAATTTAGTATATTTATTATTGGGGTTATGAATGATTATATTTATTATTTATTCATAACATAACAGTTAGAGAAACTTGTATTTATAATAATACAAAATTTTTGATGTATCTACGTAATGGCTTGAATGTTAAAAGGAGAATTATATTTGATTTTTAGCTATTTTCATTAAATTCTGGGAATCGGAATTTAGAAAAAAGGCATCATTGTAGGTTAATTAATAACAACGTGGTCATATAATGTCATTGTTAATATTTGGCGTGTAATGTATATGTTATTTTTATTAGGACTGTTGTTTTTTTATGTCGTGACACGTGGGCCGCGACATTTGGCCGGTCGGACGCGGTGCAGCGGTGACGTCACCGTCTGAATCATATCAACCTCCGATGCTGACACATTAACATCGCCGGAATTATTTCACTGTTTGCATAATAATAACATAATTCATTCATAAAAATAATGTTCACCACGGGAAGTCGGAGTTACCTTGCTCGAATAAAATGTTGATAGTTTGAGAATTCGTTTTTAATATGAGATTTGGCGTGAAGAACAAATGGATTTAAGATTACAACATGTTTTAAATAATATTAATGGGACGCAGATTATATTTATAAATGTCCCAAGATTTCTGTATCTGTAGATTGTGTGGCATATCGAATGCATCGTTAGTTAGGCGACACAGCTCGTGTCGCGCCTAGGACGACCAGCACGTGGGCGCAGCACGCTCATTATGACGGACGGACAATGTAAGGACATGACATTGCTTATTGTAGATACTAAATGAATGAGATTTGTAATGACCATAGAAAAACGACACAAGTTGAAAAAAATATAAATAAAGGGTAGAAGAAAGATAGTTTTATATCGTGGCCTTATTTATATAGTTTTTTGCTCGAGACTCCGGTCGCTTGAAGAGGGAAGAGAGAAATGTATAGTTTGTTTAAATGCACATCATAATCGACGTTACAGCCTTTTATTTTTAAATAACCTAGTTACCGACTGCAGCGGGATCTGCCGGGCTGATTTATAAATCTAAAGCCACACAAATGCATCTAAAAAACATATAAATCGGTCCAATCGGTAGGGAGGAGTTGAGTGACAAACACGTGCAGAAAAATTATGTATAAATGCAGTTCAATTTTATCATTTTATATTTGATACTGAAACAAATATCATAGTTTCTATACTCTCTTATTTATTCAATTATGCGAGTAACATTACCTAATCCTAGGTAGTTGAAACATTCGAAGAAAGAAACGTTTTACTATGGTGCAAACGTTTTAGCACTGCAGTAATCATAACAAGCAGTCCGATAGTCGTACACGATCGCCGTAATAGTTGACTCTGAGATAATGATTTAGCGTTTAGCTTAAATATATGTGTGTGGTTAACGTATATTGGTATCGGCGGGAGGCTCAGGTTGTTTGTTTAACGGAAATTTATGGTTTTTAGTCGTTATAGATCTTGTTCTTGGGATTAATTTTGGTATTAAATTCACTCGAAAGTGTCAAGTGTTTTTCAATGACATATATAGTTACAATGTTATTTATGATTGATTTTATTTTAACGTAGATTGTCTATGAATAATTAGAAGCAGGAAGCTGAAGCACAGTTACGCAATTTTTTACTTGCAAACCCGTGTGCTAATTATATATTCCAATCGCGATATCAAGGCGTAAATGAATGGTTTTTTGAATTATTCATTCATTCACTTATACCATTTTCCAAGATTAATTTATTGAATGAATGATTTAATGAAGCAATAAGTTAATAATTGAATGCGCTTTCTGAGTTTTTCCAATTACGGCTTGATCTCGGCGGTTGTATTTTATATTTTTTGTTGCAGATACAATATTATTTTATATTCCAAAGTAAAGCATTAATAAAGTTCTTACAATACTTCCAACATTTTATCTTAATGTTTTTTTAAAGCAATGCACAGAAGCACTTAAAGTATCTGAAAGGTCGATGAGTGACCGTTAAATAAAAGTTGACCTTTGATTATCTTGCTGGCTAAAGACTAATGGAAGTTTTTGATTACCATCTGTATTAACATAATCCCGACTAGAGATGTGACGGCTTAGAGATTTTATATTCTTAGAACATTAGAAACATTACACAGTATAGTTAAACTAGCAATCTTCATTTTTGTTACAATGTAATGAGTTTTATTTTAAGGCGGATTCTGTAATTTATGTATCATATAGTCGTTTGTTTATTAAAAACCCGAAATACGCAAATTTTTATGTGTATTTTTCGTAATAATATGAATGTTATTAAATACTGCAATATCTGTTTGTTTCTATGTAAGTAAAAATATACTGATAGACTTGTTCGATGAAGCAATGGTTATAGATGATAGACTGTGTTTAAAAAATAAATTTGTAACTAGATTTGACTATCAATAACTTTGTTATTTCGAATCATTAATCTTTTTTATACTAATAATATTTATTTTAATAGATATCTAAATCTATAATATTGTAGCTTTCCGCGCATGTTACACTTTAATAGAAAAATATATTTCTTTTGGAATTTTTTTAAACCTTGATTCATTTCATGTGATAACACATTTAAGAATATATTTTTAAACAATAATCTCTTATAACAATGTTAAGTGATAAATTGATAAACGAGTGTTATATATGTATAATTTTACACATAAATATACATGTATGTAAAACGTTCATAACCAGCTCAGTAACCGATAACAAAATTAATAGTTCAGGAAACGTTTACGAGAAGTACCAGATCTTATTTGTAACCTCTGACGGGTTAATTATTATAGAAGTGATATAATAAAATTAAAACTTCAATAACACTTAATTGATGGATACACCATCTATAGATAAAGTGTACACTATGAAGATTCGCGTCTACACACTAAATTTAGGTAAGTTTATCGGATACTAGGCGTCTTTTATTATTTTATATCTACATAATCCCGATATTTTTATAGTGTCTCTATTTATATTTATGTATGTATTATGTTAACAGAACATGTTTAAATTAAACTTAATATAGCATTTCATAGCTTTAGTTATATAAATGATCGGATGTATCAGACAACAGAATGCAACGTTTTTTTTCTATAATTATTTTGAGCCAATTGTCTTTGATGTTGTAGTCAACGAGGCCGTGTTAAGTTAGTATATGACCATCACACCGACTGTTGGATATTCGTTCCTGTCGGACTGGTTTCGACCCACGGTTTGCGCTAATCGCACTATATACTAATCATACCACTGTACGCTGGACCCAACGCCCACTTGAACCTTCAAGGGATAGATTGTTATATAGATATATCGTACTTTCTTAATTGTATTATGTTCCCGATAACTTTTGATGTTAATTAATTCCGTAACAACAACCACTGAGTCGAGATAGCTGTAAATAATGTAGAATTTAAATCGTGTGGTATTTATTCAATTACAACACGTTGTTTTACAAAATACATTTGATTTAAGAGGGTTGACCGGCGCCATGTTTAGTTATGTGCTGGCAACACTAACAATTGTGTTTCTGTACTGGTAGCACCTTGTCGCGCCATAAACGTACGCTTTTGAGACAATTGCATCCAATTTCCTGGTAATGCTTGTTTAATAGACAGCGTATACATTAATGATTGTAGAACGCGTCACTTACTTTATATAAATATAGGCGACGGAGGTAGAAACACTTCGAGAAATAATGAGTCACATCTCAGCCTAAATTATTAAAGGTTTCATGATCCATTAAGAACATTCGTCACACAAAAATGCAGATAATACTAACTGAACATATCGATAATATCACAAAGTTTTGTAGCTTTCAGCAAATCATTCTTTGGATAAATTTTTATTGCTAACAAAATATATCAAGCAAAATTGATAATTTTCTACAAATCTTAAAGATAAAACATAAGAATTATAATGTACATTATGAGGTAAATGAAACTAAGAATTATCGGATTACTACGCGTATTGTATAATTTAAAAAAATACATACTCACGAAGTATCGGTCACTTTGAATTAGTTTCATTTATAATGTACATTTTTTATAAATTTATTTGTCACTTCATAATTTGTAGTACATTTGTTTCCATTGTGTATTTTTGTTTTATTTGGAATGACAAGTTAAAGAAAAACACGTAGAAAACATCCAGAAATACACATTACACAGTATATAATAATATAGTATACGAAATGTTATTTGACTGCACGGTTAATAAAAATGATATAACGAGGTCGTGTCAGCCCTCAGCTTGGGTCCTATATCATAATATTTTGACACTTCACATCTTAAAAGGTTCCTCTCACTGATCGATGTTTTGACATAACTCGAATCAGATTTTATCTGATAATAAGTTTATATATGTGGTTAATATCTCCTCATATACATAAATAAATCATTATAATAATATGCTCGTGTACATTAATGTTTAAGTTAATGCTATGAATATAAACTGGTTTAATAGAAATTCCATGTTTATGTTCAATGAAATGCATTCCCGCCCCGCAAAAGGTCACCTCTATATTATAATGATTTACAACGATAATTTTATTGTTAATAAATAATAAATACAATAATAATAATAATATTCTTCCATAACGTTATATAAACAATGTCGTGTGTTTACAGCTATATGAATCATTCAAACCCTAGGATGTTTTAATCTTGTTATTAGTTTAGTCTATAGCACTGACCCTTTATCTTAATCAAATTCTACTCGGACGTTAACTTCATTAAAGGTCCTAAAGTGTTCATCCTCGCCTCCATACTCCAAACCCACCCAAATCCTGCTCACATAAAATTTTACTATCCATAAACGACGTAATATAGTTAAATATCAGATCCCCTGAAGCCTCCGCTTCTCATTGACAATACATGACCCGGGTTCCAGTTAAATTTAGCCCAGACAGGCCATAAGTGTAGGTAGAATTGTAAAATAAATATTTATTGAAAATTAAATTCAAATGTTTTATAAAGGTCTCCGGTGTGTTCAAATTTAAATATGACAGGAGGTATTGTAATATTAATAAATTGTTTTAAGTAGTAATAATATGTAAAATTTTGTTTACTTCATGTTAAATAAACATACAGACGTTCAAATGTAAGTAACGATTATGATGTCAATTTAATGCCAAATGATAAATAAAATGTTATTTTATTTTTTATAGTAATTTTATACATAGATAGTGTTATTAAATATTATTAATAATAAAATTTAAGACATGGTGCGGGTGTCACCCACGCTTTAATATATTGTATAACCATAAAACGGTAACACGGTAGCAGAACTTTATTTGAATATCACATCTTTATAATACAATTTTTATATTATTATATTAAAATGACTATGACTTATGATTATATTTAATATATTGAAAATATTCTAATAATGAAATGGTACTCTTTAAGGCTGTAATAATAACTTATAATATTTATTTTCATGTTTTAACGAGACGCACGCTGGTTCGCTAATTGTTGGGAGCCTATTGGACTTATATGAAAATGGCTGATTTGATCAGGAATTTGTTGTTTATTACCCGCGGTGTCTCACCACTGTGTATAATTAGAAGCGACTATTACCACTCTATGGGGTTCCGTAGGATTTTTATGTTAAATATAACGAACTCCGTCCCATGATATGCTTTTTATATTATCTGTACGTCCCAGCACGTTGTAAATTGAATTATACCCATCGGAAAAATTTATTCCTATGTATATGTATATGTACAAACTGTCTAATGTTATGTGTCCGTCTGTTACGACAAAGTTCTATTTATTTTATTTTTATGTGACGTTTATATTAACAAAAACGGTATTTTGATTTGATGTTACTTGTTTTTTTCTGTCAGTCACTAAAACGCTTGGATGGATTTTGGTAAGTCTTTTACTGGCAGAAAACTGATTTATTTGTATAAAAAATACACCACGCACGCACGCACACACACACACACACACGTATATATGTATATGTACAA
>DVQP01000802.1:0-19282 GCA_018231745.1 Danaus eresimus | reverse complement strand
ATAAATGCAATAAATATGTTATTAATCTTAAATATTAAAATATATTAATATTAGTTGAATATAAAGAAGCGGACAGTTGAAGCTCAGTAAAAATATAAGTCATCAGTCTGATGGCGCATTAAACCGGCATGAGTCCAAGCCGGTGCATGAACGATGGTCTTATTATTTGCTTGCTCCAATTTATTCCGATTGGATTTTAATGTTTAATGGCTATCCATTCGATATCAATTATTATTGATGATAAGACAACAGTTTCATTTGATAACGGACAATATAATTTAAATTAAGTGTGATGGCTCACAGATTCATTAATTAACTTTTATATAAGTGGACGTATATATGTACAAATAAACTGAACGTTTTCATTAAAGGTGATTTTTTTATTTATTCCTTCATCATATACATATATGTATGTATGAAGAAGGCTTCAGTGTTGTATATTATGATTGTGATATTCAAAGAAATTTAAAATATTAAAATACAAAAATTGTGCTTTAATTCCACGATGAAACAATTCACTTTCCACATATATTGGTGTACGAGTAAACCGTCGCTTATAATAATTAAATGAAATATCATTTTGGAGTCCCGCTAAAACCGTACCGAGCCTAACTGTGCTATTATCGTCACGGAAAGAAAGTTTCACAAATTAAAAATTATCCTCGTCATACTTAACAATATTAGCTGTTGGCATGCGACGCTGTACATTTGCAAACAAGCCGTTTAATAACAAAGGCGAAACGGAACATAATTTATGGTAGCAGTCTGTTATTTCAAATTGTTATGATATTTTATTTTTACTATACCCCTAATCGCTGGTAGCGAAATGACTACATTCAATCAGTTTCAGCTATGCTGTGAGTACTTTGTCATCGAAACAAAACAATGTAAAAAGCCATTGTCCAAATTCATCAATTGATTCCGTATAACGCTTAAAGGAAAAAAACTCTTTTGAAACTTATCTTAAGCGAATTCCCTTTAAAATAGGTTTAAGAAATTTTCATCTTCCAAGCTTCTTTCTAGTGATGCTCCTATAAAAATCACACTGACTTTAAAAAAACAATATCATCCTCGCCAACTGCTATGCATTACTTGATAACTTTAACTATTTTATGAACATTTATGTAATTGCAGTAACAATTATAGCATCTGTTTCTTAAAACAAATCAATTTAACAAAAGTCTTTACACTAAGAATACAATATATGTACATCGCATTGACAAATGCAATACAAAATTGTCTCAACATTAATAACAATCAGAAGGAAAGTTGAAAAGTACAAACCGGATTATCGGAATATCGAAAGCTCTGGGGCGAGAACTGAACAAACTCAATAATCACAGCATCTCAGAGGATTAATTACTAAGAGAACACAGAAAACAGAATCGCGACAGATTTTATATAGAGATCAGATATCGGAGGCTTATTTTTTTTTTTCACGAAAAACCGTTGATTTGAAAACACTTGTACCTTATTTGTTCTTTGTTAAAGTGAAAATTTTAAACAAATCTGACTATGTCATATCTAACCAGATAAACTTGCAAGCCTATTATTTTCACTATGAAAATTAACACGCATTAATTCTTTAGAGAAAATGAAATGATTTTATGCGTTTTATAATTTCTCTATTCATTTTTTATATGAATATCCCAGTTAGGGTCCACATTTACAATTTATGATAACCTTATAATAAAGGTTTTCTATTAATGAAGCATTTACAACATACGTTTCTTAAACTTTTTTAAAAATCTGCTACTAAGTACTGTTTCAAATTTCTAAGTGATTCCTTTTCTAATTTTCAGTAGCCTTGTAACAGCGTCTGCAATTTTAACAATTGTGTCTACAACTTTACTATAATTATTGTTCCAACTTTTATTAAATCTAAATTTTCCCTTTTGCTCATATTGCAATCAATTGAAATTAATTAAATTCCACTACCGCATGGAATTGTACCGTTTGATTTTTTTCGTACAGTATTATAAACTCAACTCAGATAAGAAACATTCTTGTTCACAACATTTTAAAAATATGATGTGTTAATTATCATACCACAGTTTCCGACTAAGGGAAATCTGGTTATAATTCGAAAAGAAGCTTCTTTGGCAAGAAATTCTTGAAGTTGGATTCTGTATAGTTGTGTTATATAGTTATGTTCAAAACGCTATATGCGAGTGTTATCACGACTCGGAGCTAGAGGAAGTTGGAAAAGTTGAACCGCACGGGAGTTGAGACGTTCTATTACGCCTGGAAAAAGTTAATTTAAAATTAAATTAAAATGTACTGTTTTAGAAGCCAATTTAATATAAGAACGGTTAACAATATTTATATTATCAACAGATAAATTTAATTTCAACGAATTTAATGGAAATGTAAAAGATGTGAAGTAAAAAGGCAGAAAAAAATGGAATCACCTAATAGGGTCATCAATTCATCAACAGTAAACTACCGGGACATCTAGGGCTTGAACTGGTGCAATTCAATATAAAATCTGAAGCTTTAAACGTTAAATAATTCTTATGTAATTTTGCTTGACGTTTATACGTTTTCCACAGTCACGAAACTTGTAGAAGTATAAAAATGAAACATTTGAAATTTGAGTCAGATGTAAAATACAGTTTCGCTTCGCTGATCAAATGTGCAATAGCACCTGTTTGAAATACGACACAATTTCCTTGCCTCGTCAGTTCTAGGACTGGAAACGCTCTTGTATGTATTATACGTTTCGAAGAACCTTGCGCTCCCAGTACACCTAGGCAATGCTAACAATATATAACAACCCGATATCACCCTTAACCAGTTACACTAAAAGTTATTTTGCTCTAACATTGATCAGTTCTGCGGATGAAAGATTGGCTTAGAAGCAATAGATACGTCATGCACGAAAAGATATCTCACGTAAATCATTTAACTTGGCCTTCCTCCTATCTGTTGGGGTGACTCGTCCAAAAATAACATTCTATTGAACATCTATGCTGTTTTATAAAATTATATACCGACACGGTGTGCTTTGTATATCTTTATTTTTGTTTTACTTCGTAATAAAAAGTCCTACACTAAAACAATAACAAGATTATTGTATTCTTAGGCCAACAATGTCTTTGTACCCGTGAGGTACTTCTGAACAATTTATACCAACGATGTGCTTTATGGAAGGCTCGCGGCCAGTCTTGATGAATCACTTCGCTATGCAAATGGCGGCCCACTTCTGTTACACTGTTTAGCATTTCAATGCCGCAATTTCTCGCCAATTATGTTAATTAATTACTTTTGATTAGCGTTAATTCGACAAATTCGAACCGGTTTAATTTAAAGCAAATATTTGCGCCCAGGTTTTAGATTGCTGGATTTATTTATAATTTATGAATAGCAACCGTTTGTATCGGAAACAAATATTTTATAGTTATCCTATAGCTACCAATTACACTAATAGGACATAATTACTATTCGAACTATTATAGTGCATAAATATTTATTTGCTAACAGTATATAGATATGAATGTATGTAGTGCTAGATAGGACATTTTAATCACTGCATGTGTTATCGTCAGGAGACATGTTGATCTGCTGGAACAGCTGTGGCGGAGTCTGCACAATTGCTTTCCTTCGTATATTCTTGCTCATAGAAAAATAATCTTTATCACAACGTCCTACGTCATAATTTTGGTAGATTTATCTGTTTCTAGTACCGTGTCGTGTTCTCATATTGCGCCTTAATTGCTCATCTACGGAGCGTCCGAAGCAGATTTTGGAAATTCCTAAATTTCTGCTTATCGTTTACAAAATGAGTTATTGTAACAGTGTTTAAAGGTTATTGTGTCAAATGGAGCTTTCAAATTATTTTTTATTTTATTAAATAATAAAATACAGCCAACAATTGGGATTTCTGATTTATATTCATAAATAAATAATAGTCTTTAATAATTGAATTGTTATATATTACACAAAGTAATTATATTAGGTTCGAAATAAATCGCAACCTCGACTAACAAAAGGGTACATTAATAAAGTTTTAATATTGCTTTCGGTTGTAATTTTATTTACGACGCATATATTTATGCTTTTGTATAAGATCGTAAATATTTTTAATTCCCATACTCATGACCTAATTGGCAAATAGTCAAAAAATATAAACAGGTTGACATTTCACAAAATATATTAACGAGTACACGGAAATGCTTTGGATACAAAAGATATGAAACGAAAATGATATGTTACTTGACATTTAAAAGTAGATTAAGAAAACATTATTGCTCCTATTTCAAAAGTCCAAAACAGAACAATATTTAATTATTTCCAAATAAATTGTCAAGTTCTTATCAAGTATAAAAAGTTTTTAAAGACGACGAACAACTCTATAGAGGATAAGACGGATAGGTGACGACGAATTCAATTTATATTTATAATACTTATTATTAGTGTTGAAGCTACTCAAACGTGACTCCAAAGCCTACGTGTCAGCAGCGCGACCTCGACTATTAAAGCGAAGGCAATTTCAGCTTTGATGCTAATATTCTCACATGATTATTATAAAATATACAAGTGTTTGAATGTTATAAGACTGTCCTAATAATGCCAATAGAGTCACTTGATGTTATCAACGTGAGAGAGTGTAATACTCGATTGATCAATATTAATTAAATTGAGAAATACAAAACCATTAACTTTTTTTGAATTGAAAAAAATATATTTACACTTTATTTGAATTAAATTATGTCTATGTTAAATTGCTATACCATCAACTATCGTGTTGGAAGTCGTGTCGAACTAAAACTATAAACCTGATATGAAATAATATTTCTAATAATAAATATTATTTGTTAAAACTTTTCTCATTTTGGTGAAGTAAAAAAATATATTTGATAGGAATACATAATCTGAAATAAGAATTGCTATGAGAATAAAGACAAGTAATATTAAGTTTGATGAATAGATAGATAGACTATGGAGAATGAACGTCGTGCAAAAACCGGAGCCCCAAAATAAACAAGACGTAAAATTATTCTAATAGTGAAGAATCAATATGAAAATGCGACGAGTTAGGAGTGGGAACATCAAGGTGGAGTGAATTTTACACCCGCTCTGATTCGATCTCCATAACGTGCTCGTTGTGAAATTTACGACACAACCTCACGACACAGCCTTCCGACACAACCCACGTGCCTCACGACACAATCGCTTCGAGCGCACGGTCTTGTACTAGAGATGAGAAATTTTCAATTTCAAATGATTTGTGCATGTTCCGGGTCCCACATAATATGCAATTGCCTTTTTGCAGTCTCTCTGAATTTGCTCCTTCTTCAAATTCTTTGAGCAATCTCCTTAAATTATATTTATAACTTTAACATAAACGTTTTTTTTATATACTAAATCTTTTTAGAGATGAAATAAATAGTTGAATGAATGAATATGAAGATTAAGGATTATGAAGGAAATGTTACATAAGTAATAACATACATATTCTTACCTAATTCAGAACCTGTAAAGACATGCTTCAAGACAGTAGGTTAGTGGTTTCATATGAAATGTAGGCCGATGTTGTTTCTCTCAGTGACAGGTCCATTAGTGACGTCACTCTCGAGCGATAATCCTGCGACAGTCTTGCGACAGTCGCACAACACGCCGGTCTTGCTAACACCCTAATATAAGACGCACGTAATCCCGGCTTACGTCTGTCCTGACACCTCGTGACAAATTTTTATTGTATTTTCGTACACAATTGTTTGAATAAAAGAATTTGTTATGGTTGCTTCCATATTATACAGGAGTGTCTTTAGTCTAAAGCAAATATATAAATATATATTATATTTATTTATTTCGTCATGTAATCATTTTTTTCTTATATAATTATTAATATGTGTGCATAAATTTATTTTTGAAACAATTCTTTCATATTATAATATTTTCGTAAATAGAAAATGCTTATTAAAATATTGTATCTATTTATTATGGTGTATAAATATCAAATTGCTATTGCGCTCCTATCGCATACGGTCCTACGAGATCCGCTACGATGCTACGAGCTACGATGCTACGAGACTACGTGCTATGGATCGAGATCACTTCCAAATTGTTTTTGAACAGTCTCTTAATGAACACGCTTTCAATTGAAACAGAAATTTATCTATTTTATTTGGTCCAAGTAACTCAACAACTGAATCTCTTTATCGAAGTGACTCGGATGGAATTATTTAAAAATTTTGAAATATATTTTTAGTGTAAGTGTTTTATTTACATGTAAGTCTATTGATGATTTCATATTGTTAAACGATTGCTGAACCTTGTATATATTTTTTGAATTCATTGTTTAAATTGTTTTGAACAAGCGATGTCGTAAGAAACTTCGAGCTGATTGATTTTCTTCTGTCCTAAGCACTTTAATATCTTCTAGAAGTGTCGCTGGCGTTTTTACAACACGATAATAAAATCCTTTCTCAATGTTACAGACTTCCTTTCTTCGTGAAGGCTTTATTGTTAGCGTTATTTAAGAAGCGGTCGTATTATGGTATATATTTAATAATCCCTTCAAACAATATTCTTAATTTCCTTTGAAGTAGCTTGTTCTTTCGATCCATGGAGTATGTAATGTAATAATCAAGATATTTATAGAAAATCCAATAATATATTATAAAAAAATTTATAATCACCACATTTAGTACATTTTTCTTTATGTATACTGTGACTTTATGAAGGCTTCTTATTAACTATTTAAAATAAGTTTTGAAATGGAAAGCATTTTCCATTTCAATTTGAGCATTTAAAACAAAATTTTAACATAAAAATTGTAAGTGGTTGTAATTTTGATTTTTTTCCTCTCGTATTATATAAAGTTATGTATATATGAATGTTTGTAAATTGTTCATTTCACATCAACGTTTTATGTTCTGTTTAGATTATAGCAATAGAATCTCATTATAATTGAGTGGTGTCCACTTCTTGTTTCTCTTCTATGTTTGCTTCGTCTGAACCCCGGGCTTAGGAGGCTGGGCGAAGGGTTGTGTTTGATAAACGTACGATTTTCCTTTTTCTTTATTGTTAGCTTTTATATCAAACAAGTAAACTCAGTTAGACGGGCTTTGCTAATTAAATAACATACCAGACTTTATTGTTCCTCAATTTTCTAAAGACTTAATTACACACTGAATAAACGACTCCGACTTTATTTATTACATCAGAGTTTTATAAATATTCTTAATGCTAAAATAAACATGTAGATTAGGTAAAAGCAAAACAGATATTTTTTTTATAAATGTTTACTTAATTACAAATCAATAACTATTCAATCAAATTCCGACTTATAAGCCTTATCTTAATAATGAAAGCTTATGTTTTAAGAGAAATGTACATATTCAAATTTATGCAACAAGTTTTCTAATTTTGTAAATAGATATTATAATAAAACAATACGTCTCAGCATAGATTTCTTTTATACACAAGTATGTCATTTGTTCTCATAAATAAGGGAAGACGAGGCCGAAGTGCATTCAAGCAAATATTAGTAATATTGCGCAGCTGTGAGCCGCGGGAAACACAACGCGATACTCGGGACAATTTATGGTCCAGGCAAATCCGTTTTATTCGCTTTGAACTTTACCATTGTAATAACGAGTTAGTGTGAAAAGGTGTTGGGTCAGAAAAGGAACATTTTTGTGACATCGATCCTGCACATACGAATGTGTAATTAGTGAAGTATTTGATTGACTTAGATTATATCATCATAGTAAATCAGTATAAATCGTGACCCCAGTTCCTGACGTAAACGAAAACATTGTAGGAAACAAACATAGCTAAAATAAAGAAGGAAATATAAAAAATAACAGAGCTATGTGCTTTATATATAAGCTTTATTTGAAATTGAAATGTACAATCGATTTCAATGGTCTAAAATATTATAACGCAAAAGTTATTATAAATGAAAGAGCAAACGTTGTATGATATTCTCTAACAATACCTCGTCGAGATAAATCTGCGATCAGTCGTTTCGCAAGTGATTAATTACGAGCAGATAATACAGCCGTCGGGTTAGATCGGAGAACACATGTAGGTTACATATGAATTTATAATTAATGATCATAAACTAATTTAGCGTCAGTCTCAGACTCTCAGATTATATGCAAGTTCATTTGTAGAAATTTATTTAAAGAAACATTAGTTTTATAAATCGTCTGTAAATATTTTTTAATAGTATTTCAAACACGTAAGTTTTTTGAAGGACTGCTGATTTAAAAGTATTTTCCTTAGCCTTTTTAATAATACACATACATATATATTCTAAAAATCTCGAAACGTCAAAATTTTATCACAAATTAAGTTTAAACGTTCAATTGGCTGTGACTTCTCCAACGTTAAGTAAGAAAATCTAAAACGCTGGATCAAAGATTGACGAGAAACTGGTAACAGGCACACTCGAACCGAGCACAATTCATTAGCGCGCCTCCATTATCGTAGAGTTATTGCTTGCTCATGAAAATGCAAAGTATAAATACTTCAGAACACTCCAAGTAATCAAATACACGGTGGCGAGTGTTTAATGAAGGCACTCTACGGTTTATTACGGTGTAGTCCGCACGCGGCCCTACCCCCTCGTTAAATGCACCTGCCATTTACTGGGATGTTAGAAATAAATATTTATTAAAATAATAAACAATACTTAAGCTGATATAGTGTTTCCGAAAGACCTGGCTTCAACCAGTGAGAGAGCATTAAACATGAAAGAATTTGAAGTTATATTACCATTGAAATAGTACTGCAAAAAAATCACATTTCCTCTAATATAACTAAATCTTAAACCAGTTTTTAATATCTAAGTCATTCAACTCATGTCAATAAGAAATGAGCGAAGAATAGTTGAACGAAAAGAAAAAAAGACACATAAGACATTTAATGTCACCTTCTTCGTTCACAGTTTAAACAGAATTACGCTTCTAGGAATACAGAATAAGATATTGTATTGCTTTCGACAACAACAAGAACATACATACATATATATTTATATTGAGTTAACAAACTGCTAGTGTTGGGACATTATCTTGAACGCGACGCTGTTCCACGAGCCGTGTAAGTGCTGTCGTTACCTCGATACACTCTCGGTCAATTTCACAGTCATTATTCTGCCCCATTTCTGCATCCACTTCAATGAAGGTTGAGTTTCAGATGGTTTTTTTAATTCTAAAAAGCACAATATCTAGTTTAGTTTAGATTGCTTTCAATATTGATTAGGATTAAACAACTTTTATTTATGTTCTATAATTCTATCTGTATGAATGCAAATGAATGCTCATACATGCAATTTTAAACGTTCATAACACATGAACGTATAAATATCATCACTGTTTACTAAATAGAATTAGGAAATGTAAGTATTTGACATTCAATATGAATGTTTTATTCGTTGGCAGTTATATCTAACAAATGAGAGGTAGCAGAGATGAAAGCGTATTATAAATATTATACGCTGTTTCCATTAATATAAATGTGCCATATATCAACAGATTCCTACAATATAGCGGCGGCCATCTTAATAAAACGACTGCGGTAGAACAAATCACGCTATTTCCTGGAATACTTCCTCTTTTATTACGGACAGTATCTGAGGTACACATAATATTGAGTGTTATTTGTATTAAACAACGACACAACCTTCTGGCTGCACTTTAAAACTATAGCAAACCTTTACTATACGGCGCTGTGTTATTATATTTGAAATTAAAATTAACAGTTTTTATTATTTTCTCGTGTCTCATAACACTTAACATAACATAGAATGAATTTATTCATTTAAATATCGCTTTTACTACGAGATACAAATCACCAAAACTCAAAGAATAAAAAAAAATATGTACCTTAATATTCTTCATGCAATTTTAAAAACGTTAGACATGTATTTAATACAAATCTATTAGCCCGGTGAAGTCGCCTCTCATCCATCATCGCTGGACCCTCGCCAGAAGATCATGTCAGGTCTTTCCCAACTAGCTTATTTTCATTGGAGTGTAACTTATCTTTACTTTAGAAAATAGGTTATTTCTTTATCAATACTTCAAGCAGCCTCAATTTAGTTTATATTTTTATAAAAGGAAAATAAGAATTAAAATGAAACAATATTGTCACTGGTTTAATAGGTATAGAGAGAGACCGTTAACGTTCTATGAATTGAATAAAAAACACAAACACAATTGTAGACATCCTCTTGAATAATTCATTATTTATCGTTAAAACTGTAACAGGCGTTAGTTTCTTTTTTCAGCTTGTTCTATTTACATCGATATTCGCTTTTTCCTGTTTATACGAACACATTAAGTTTGTTTACTGCCCCCAAATTTTTTTGAATGGTGCTAGCAGCAAGGGCAGGTCAGAGCGAGCTTCGAATTCGGATAAATTTGCTTTTTATCGTGTCCGGTATAACCACCCCCAAATTCCCCCCTCTCCCCCCTGCTCTTCCTCTTGCTCCCCCTCCCCCTCCGACTCACCTCTCGCCGGATGTTGATGATGGATGGAAAGAAACCAGCTCCCTCATCCCCGAGTACTCAATTTTTATGCTATCCCCGTCAATCAAATGTTAATGTATTGACGTTGTAATCAAATACGGTATATGATGAAGAGTATCGCCTCTAAATTTTAAATTTTTGTGTTTTTAATAAAAATGCAGTCACTTTATAAATTCGCTGTTAGTAAGGAAATGTTAGTCGTTACTGAATTACGACATTTAAGGTTTTCTACAAGGTCATTTACATATTATTGACTTGTTTGTAAAAAAGTCTCTGAGTATTGTAATAAATAACAATAACGTTATTCTTCGAGTCCATTATTCTAGCTTAATGTGAGCACAGAATGTAAGTAAATGAATGTGTATAGATTTTGATGGAACATGCTAAGTAGGGCCTCTATACAGGGTTGGCGTGTAGCCAGAGTCCATGTTGGCGTATAGTAGGCCATCGAGGAGCACGGAATTGCAGCTCTTAAGTGGTTACGTGTAAGGATGCTAATAGCTTGAGCTCGACTGACATAGTTTAGGATCCCGAGTGACTGCTATAAGAAAGTGAATGTTCCATATATATCACGGGATCAGTACGTGTTGATCGGCTTCGTCATCCTCGTCATTATATCCAGCCTTCAAATCATAATGACTCATAAAATTTTCCGATACATAAAAACTGTTTATTTATGTTTTTCTTAGTTATCTTCACCCTGTTAGTTTTCTTGGGCAATTATTATAATATTATAATTTTATCGAATTATTGAAGAAAAAGCTATTGTTTTAGTTCAAAGTTACTTTTAGGAAGTATTTTTTATATTTAATGTACAATTATTTATTTTCTGTGTGGCCACGCCTGTTACTGAAGTTGTTAAGACGTACATTTAACTGGATGTTTTTTTTAAATACTTCTTTTTATTATTTAGAATATATCAAGACAGGTAAACAGTTTCAATGGCGTCCTTCAAGTTTAGAAATTTAAATTATATTAAAAGAACTATACCTAAAATTACTGAAACATATTCTCTCAAAGGAATTGACCGACGAGGGTATTTAATGTGTGTTCAGAAAATTAAAGAGCATAAATCACTTCCGTGCATACGGGATGCCACTTGAAAGTTAGCGTCATAGTTTAAAAGCCGCGACTTAGCTCTGAAATTAAACTCGCTTTTATAAATGTTGAAATTTCACCACGAAATACTTCCGACCAACTCCGTAAGTTTAATAACTTTAACTTTTATTTTAGCGCTAAACGTCGAGATTACAGTACGGTACAATATGATATTATAAGTACAGATATACGAGTCTTGTTCTGCGAAAGGCCATTAAATAAGCAAAACACGTAATCATTGAGGTCATTATAGGAGTGAAATGGAGTGTACTAATACACGCCATTCTCGGGTTTGTGGGTCACTGGCGGCGGGCCAGCCAGTCCGCCCGACCGCCAGTCGGCCAGTACGCCAGCTAACCAGCTATACACGACCAACACTCTAAATTGTTATATCACTCATATAAATACAGGTGGAATGATAAAAGTTGTACGAAGCCATACGAGGCTAACGTTGTAAAATAAAGTGCTTAGATTAAGGTCTTTGTCGACTTTCGATACGGTCTCTTGGTGCACTTACTGGACTTATGAGTTGCATTTGCTATATCACATATATCTCAGGAGTGCGAAGTTCATTCGACTTATGCACTCTCTATATATAAAATAAACAGTTTATTTGAATAAGCAATGCTTTCCATATATTTTCTAAGTTCATTAAGCAGCTTCTAGATATTCGTAATGCATTTCTCCTTTAAATATTGCACAATAACCTCATCTTTTCAACGAAGAATATCTCAGAATAAGTTATTTAATTTCTTAGCTATAAATATACGTGTATATTTATAAACTTTAAATGAAAAATACGAATTATTATAATAGATGAGCGGACCCCACCTACCGTTGGAAGAGCCAAAGAAGAAAAATTATAATATATGGATAGGGATGAAATCGGATGCATATTACAAAAATATATAATTTCATCATTATAACCGACATAAAAATATTTAGTGAGAACATTCGCGGTAGAAAGTTCGCACAAAAATTAAGCTAGTAGATGACGTGTTTGCAGCAAAAACTAATGATTTTTATAAACTCTGTCCTCAAAATGTTAGAGTTTTGATGTGAACTCTTAACATATTATTTGAGAAATCTGCTTTATTGAAATAGAGTCAATGAAACTTTGTTTTTTGAATAATACACGTTTTTAATTGTTTTGTTGTGATCAGCGGCAGTCGAAACTGATCAAGATTTCTCGTCAAGTTTACGTAGTTATAAAATAATAAAACAGTCCTAGTATGCGAATAACTTCGTTTCATTTAAATTTGTGCACGCGAAAATCGTAGGAAACATATAATTTTAGTAATACAAATAATATTGTGTGTAAGATTATATCAAATGGAATTCAAAAGGATTGTATATAGAACTGACAATTATGTCAAATTTATTGTAGTTCTTCCACAAATACTTATCACTAATTAAGTTACTGGCAGTTTTTGAAGAAGGAACTTTAAACTTAACATAACTTTGAAACCAAAATCTTACGTTAATCAGTAACTGTTACTTTAATTTTAGAGAATATTGTTAAAATATGAAAAATCTTAAGTGTACTTCTTCAATAATATTTATATAAAAAATTTATTGCCATGACAAGCTATACTACATCATTTCAAATTCTCATTGATAGATTTTTTGAGCTACAATGAATTTAAAATTATCAGTAAGTATTTATGATACCAAATTGAGACTACATGTATATACTACATATTCAACAATATTTAATACATTATTTACTGATTAAAATCATATATTTAAATTCATTTTTAATTTAAAACAAATACAAAGCTGTAGTTATACCATATAGGTACACCAATATTTTCACAGGAGAATTTATTCAATATAATTAAAGAATGCTCAAAAATTATCGCTAAAGCCCGTTATTTTATATTCTGTATTTTTGTTTTCAGAATGGAATTTTAATTGGAAAATAGATTACATATAAATAAACGAGACGCAATCCAAAGGGAACGAGCTCTCGCTCTGGGACGAAGCAATCACACACGACACAACACTCATGAACTATAATTTAAGATACTTCAAACGTTGTAGATTATTCGCATTATTTGTTTATTTTATAGTATAAACTTGAGTTGCAGATTCAATACAAGTTATTTGTGTTCTGAAGTATCGGATACTGGAGATTTGTGTATGTTTTTGTACTTGTCCCAGTCAGGTCACTGAGCACCGTGAGGAAACTTCTAGAAATTCAAAGTTATGAAGACCAGCGACTCGTATTCAAGTAGCATCGTTTTATATACGAATCATACCTTACATCAACGTTACTTGAATTTTCACATAATTAATTACTAGAATACTTTTAGAACAAATGTGTTATGTTTGCGATTTAAATTTATCAGATGTGTAGTGAAAATAAATTAGTGATAAGAGCACCCGTGAAGTTAAACCTAGTTGTAACCATTCGATCAAAATATAACGGAAAGCCTATAAATGACATTCAACTTTGTTATAACAAATACCGCTCCCTTTTAATTTTATTCACTATATAAATCTTAGTGGCTTTTTAAAAATATTATATTAATTAATTGTATGAAATTTAACTTTTAAGTCACCATATTATTATACACTCGTGAGTCGGTTACGTCTATAAAGGTTCGGTGCATCTGAGTCAGTTGTAATCGTAATTAATTAACTACCACAAACTACACAGACAGCTAGTACTGCTTCTTACCGTCATAAATCTCGGTCTCAGCAGACTACAACAGTGCCGAAGGGAAATAAACGCAAATGAGTTCCGACTTTTTACTGAACTCGGTAAGTGGTTGTAAACTCCGCATTGCTTCGTGACTGCCTCCCGAGGGTGCGAAGTGATACTTTATGCATACAGCCGATATTAAAAGTTGAACGGAATACGTCGTCTGAAGATAATCCGCGGAATACTAAGGGTGAACGTTTCATAAACTTTGTGCTGGGAGTTAGCGGGCTGCGTTAACAGTTGGATCACTAGCAAACATTTCAAATTGATTTCACAAAAAATGTGTAAACCACGATCTGAAGTTTTTAATGTTATTTTAATTGAATAACACTTTCCCATCGCTATGAAATTTTGTTTCGAAATAATATTAATAATTAGCCAAGCAATACCGCTATACAATTTTAGTTTTGATGAAATCCATGCTGACATTAGTTCGTTTTGAATAGGTTTCTGGGTTATTGATTCTTTTATTGATTTCAATAATAAGTTAGTTCCAAAATAGAATTTTTATTTATTTAATAATATGAATCATAAAACATTAAGATAAGCCGACATCTCTCGGGAGCATCGATATGATATATAGTATATGGCAACATAAAGTTATCAAGAAGTACGAGCTCCAGTGCGGTTGTAATTTATGAACCCAACAACCACTGAAGTAAATCACCCAGGGCGCCGCAAGTTCAGCTATCTTCGGATCTTAATCAATGTATTTTAACATAAATAAAATATAAACGATTATCATTGTATTTCTAAACTATTCACTCGTAAGATACTCGTTATAGTATTGATATAGCATTACTTAATAAATAGTAAGCCGAGATTAAGCACTTACAATTTATTTATGCAGAGTGACAATAAATGAAACTTTATGTGCTTAATTATTTGTGAGGAATGACGTCATATGTAAGTAACATATACGTTGACAAACCTGTTGTTTCAGTACTGTCTTGTGGTGAGACCGGCGGTGGAGCTCGTTCACGTCGCTATGTGGGCCTATATACCGGACCCTACTTCGACCCCGCAGCTCCAAACAACATTACTGCTCAGCTTGGCACCCACGCATATCTACCATGCAAGGTAATCTACAATTCACATAACACACGTATAAGCTATAATATTCTTTGCTAAATATCTATTAATTTATATGTATAAAATTTTTCTTTCAAGAAATGTTAAGATTCAGAATACATGCTACTTAAATTTAAAGAATCACCTATATTTAGAATTACGCAAACAATCATTGAAACAAGACACATAATTTCTTTCTTATAACTTTGTTAAAATAAGAAAAAATGACTTTACTACGTTTATTGTGGGAATTTATAAGGATATGTAATTTACCAAAAACATCATTTAGTTAAACTTATCTTTATGGCTTGCTTTGTTTCTGTTTCAGGTCCGTCAACTGAGTAATAAATCTGTATCCTGGATAAGACGTCGTGATGCTCACATCCTCACCGTGGACCGGTTCACCTTCATCGCAGATGAGAGGTTCCAGGCCTTCCTCGTAGAGGCCACAGACACTTGGACACTTCAGGTTTAGAGTTATTACAATACCAATGAAGCTGTTACTTAAACTATAGTTATAAAAATTTGTATCAATCGCAGGTTAAATACGTGCAAGCGCGGGATGCCGGAGTTTATGAGTGTCAGGTTGGCACTGAGCCCAAGATGAGTCACTTCGTGCAACTCAACGTCGTCGGTGAGGACTCGTTAAATATTCTCAAACGTTCTAGCCATTTGTGGTTTATATGAATTAATATTCAGTGATGTCTTACATGTCATAAAATGTTCATTATCTTAAAAGTTAACGATATCGAAATCAAAATAGTTCTTTCATCATCATAACTTTATTTTTTAACCAGAACTATACGAAATGCCTTGAAATGCTTTCATGGCAATGATAATAGCCCATTTGATTGTATTATATTACATATTTTTTATTTTAAACAAAATTTAAAAATCTCACAACTTGGTCTTATTTCCAGTGCCAAAAATTGAGATTGTTGGTGAATCCGACCTGTATGTAAAGGCCGGAAGCACTGTCAGCCTTAAGTGTGTCATCACCCAGGCGCTTGAGGAGCCAGCTTACATCTTCTGGTACCACAACGATGAGAGAGTGCTAAATTATGATAGAAGTTTAGTGGAAATTCGAATGGAACGTTTGGCACCAGATACTACTGTAATTATTTTGAAAATCATAATGTTTGTATACATTTTGTTGAACACCTTAACGAATTGAAGACTAAAAGACTTTAATATTTGCAGATCGGAAATCTGATCATCTATAACCCACGACGTGAGGATTCTGGCAACTACTCCTGTTCACCTTCAAACCTGGATTCCGCCTCCGTTGTACTTCATGTTCTAAGCGGTCAGCAAATTAATGTTTACTCTGACATCGACTTATCGTTCGTGGTGAGTAGCCGTTATAGTTTTATAAACTAGGAGTTCTTAACTTTGCAGGTGAACAGCCAGCAGCGATGCAACACGGCAACAGCGCATCTGCCCTTTCAGCGCTGCCCTTGCTAGTAGCGCTGCCATTGTTGCTGAATACTCTACCCACATTAGGCACGATGTCAATGGTGTTCCGCGCTGCGCCTCGACCTGAACGCGTACTAACACTGCTCGCACTTGCCTTGCTCATACAGTTAGTACAAATTTATTGTTATATTAAATATAGACACATATGTAATATGTGATTTTAAAAAATATTAACTTGTTTCAGACTGCAATGCCATGATGACGATACACCAAAATAGCGAGGCGGCGGATCTCCGGGCTCGCATCACGGAGAGACCGATATCCTCCACACAAAAAGCAATACTCAGAAGCCGTGACAGTTGGATAACCTCGGTTCTCACTCACATCATATGAAAATAATCTTATTATTGTGTATCACTCCAGATGTAAATGAGTTTAAACTGAAGTGTTCGTCCACTAGGAACTTTGATAACCGTGGGAGAGTGGTTCAGTCAAATAGATTAATTGAAGAGGCATGCTTTGTCCCATAAACGGACAACAGTGCGCTCTCTGAACTATTATAATTTCCCGAAATGTCTCGGGATCCTCTGTAAAGTTTGTAAATATTATTATAAATAATAAATATTATATAAATCTCTAATAATAGTCCAGGGCGAGTGAGCTCTTTCCGGGATGGGTGTTTTAAATTCGGTGCCGTTCATTATATCGAAGCGTTACGTTAGTGATAGACTTTTTTTATAACATAAGTATAATTTCATGTAATATTGAAATCCCGGAACACCAGCCCACGACGGCCGCCCCTCATAGTCGGTCACGCACTAAATTGACATCGAAATCGTTTTATTGCGGTCCTGGGCTTTCATGTATTTTATCGCCAAGCGATAAAATTAGTATTAATCTTTGCCCTCAGATTTTTTTAAACCGACATATAACAGGATCGTTTGACGTCAAAGAACGTTGCGAGCCTGAACTAAACTCGGTGTTTGTTACTTTATGTTAAGAGCAGTGAGACGGAGTTAAAGTAAGTTTCATTCGTTGACACTGTTACTGCCTCACTTGTAAATATATTTATGTAAGTAACATAAATAAAAATGAGATCGTTGAAACATTTACAATGGCCTATTATTTTCCTTTTATTACTTCTATATTAGTTTAAAATAATATAGAGTATTATATTTTTTATAGAAATATGTATATATAAATGTGATGGTGTTGTGTATTTTATATAATTAGGTTAAAGAGTTATAACATAAAAAAAATTAGCGGCTTTGGTCAATGAACCAAATAAATTATTCTTCTTTATTATATCTATCAATATAAATAGTGAAGATAAATATTTTTATATTGAGTTAATTTTTCAGGTATTACGACTATAAAGAAAAACACCAGAAAGTTGAAATAATATTAAAAAATTCAAAGGGCGAATTAAATGAAATTTAATTAACTGAATGCCGTGATTCCAGCATTATGAACAAGTCATACAATTGACGAAGTCTGGTCGCTGGAAAAAGATACCCAAGAAAAGTTGTATATGTGAGCAGAAATTCACAAATTTTATATCGAACTATATGATTTGGATTACCAGACCATAGACTTAGAATGTGAACTTTTATAGCCCAAGCAGACAGCTGGCTCGGAGCAGGAGAAGGTACGGGGGCTTTTTAGTCAGCAGGAGTGTGACGCTCCCTCTTGCCCCACCCAGGATAAGACGGATCATTCGATGATTTTCCCCCTTGAACAAACTTGCATAGAGACCATAGATTTATTTTACTTCTTAGATCAAAGGCAAAAAAGCAACAATTCATCTGATCTTGTCAATATGATATGGTATAGTAAGTTCCAAAATGTAGTATTCTTTCGAGACCAATGGGCCCACAGGATGACTTGTTTGCTCTGATTTGTTCGTTTTGATTTCATACTAAGGATGGGACTGGCGCCTTACTAAGATAAATCGTGCTTTTTAACTGAACCAAGTACCAACTTATATTCATGATTTCACAAATAGTCTATTATCCTGATCCAAATGTTATGGACAATATATTTATAAGTCAAATATATTTTTTGTATTCGGTAATTACACCCAAATGACTCGTTGATCCTTATTTGCATATCAATATGGTCACTATTCAAAGCGCTATAGGACTGAAACAATGTTGTTCCATAGTTTTCCGTAATGAATAATATTAGTGAAGGTTTGTTCTAGAATTAGACAGCTTTGTTTTTTTATTTTACCAGGAACCTAGCTCTAAGAAATATAATTTCAATCTCTTATAGGAATGTTTAGAAATACAGAATCGACAACAATTTTTACGGTATATTTGTCTTACGCTACACAATTATATGTAGCCTTGCTAGAAAACATTAAATATTAATGAACATACAATTAGTTTAGAAATATATATATCGAAGGGACAAATAATGAGATCTTAGATTTTCGTGAGACATTTAAAAAAAACTAAAATATTTCGGATTTACTACGCGATTTTTTATAAATTTAAAACTACAT
>DVQP01000801.1:0-19288 GCA_018231745.1 Danaus eresimus | reverse complement strand
TCTGATTTATATTTAATATTTTTCTATATATCAAAGAGATCAATAATGACTTTTCTAATAATATTTTGATATAATTAGAATGTAAATAACGAAATTATATATAACCTACTTGGAAATCTGGTATAAATCTATCACACAATGCTCGCAGCAATTGGAACAATAGATCAATATTGGACGGATGATGACAAAAGTAGTGCAACAAGATTTTGACGATAAGTTTTGGTTCTTTCCAATGGGTGCAGTCGACGTTTTCAACTTTCTTATGCACTTCCTGCAGACGGAAAAAAAACATTATCATATAAACTGCAACTTTATAAATACCATAAGTTTCATCAGCTCACATGATACTGATCGCTGCACCATATTCTTTTCAAAAGCTCAATGAGGTCGTGCTGCGTGGACAGCCATTGATCGTCGTACTTTATCAGCAGCGAGATAACTCTGACGGCTTGGAATTGCATTTCAGCTTTATCGGCTTGTGGTATAGCTGCCGCGCCGCTGTTAGCCGCCAATAATTGCATTAGTCTAGCTTTTTTCGTTGTATGTAGAGCATCCCTGAACGCGGGACCCGCCTCTGAATGTTTCACTAGAAACACGAGGAAACGACTCCATTGCTGGTCTTTAATGTTGTTGTCACTCATTATAAAGTCCAAAGTCTCTTTAGGATACCTAAAATAATAAATACAGTTAGTTGTAGGTCGTAAAACATGTACAAGTGTTGTTGAAAATGTATTGTCATACTAAAAATTGTGACTGACAATATACATAAAATATATGACATACCGCAACAAAAATTTTACAAGCGGCTCTCTAAAGGGAGAGCCGGCTTCTATCATGAGCGACTTCTCCGTGTGGAAGATGAGACGACACAACACATCGATGAAACGTGGTGAAGCGGCGGGGATTTGGTGGAAAATGCCAATTAGTATTATAATTTTCTGTTCATTTTCCATGTTCTTTGATACGCTTTGTAAGAAGTTGCCCCCTGAGAGATAACACGTCCATTAACAGAAACAATCATATTATTGATGACATATGACGATTATGATGATACGAACCTCTGTTTGTTTGGATGGAGTAATCGAGGAGTTTTTTCAGCAGCTGCAGCAGTTGTTCACACAACTTCTCGCTAAAGGTGGAGGGGAAGAGTTGAGTCAGAAAGGATAGTCGTTTAGCTCCGTTCACACTGAGGTTGCGATGGTCTCCCAGAGTGAGTAACAAGGGTCGCATCACAGGGTGCACCATCTCCATATCAATTTGGAAGCCTGATAGAAATTTCTGCATACACTCGAATCCCGCCTGAAATATCACCACATTAGTATTTAAAAAAAATTGTTCTTTTATAACTTACTTATCAAGATCACGTAAGCCATTGTATTTGAAATATGATATATATTTTTTACCACAATATTCACCTTGGATATTCAAGTAACTATTTTTCTTAAACAAATAACATGTCGTGACCAACCTGTTGTAATTCCTGGTCGTTCTTCTCAAGACTTTTATAAAGCACTTGGAATATTTTTTCCCGGCAATGTTTCTCTTGTATATAATGGCAGGCGGCGAGGGCTCGTAAAGCGGAGGCCCGTAGAGGCACGAGGTTGACGCCTTTATAGCACGGCAGCTTGCCCAGCATAGCGTCCTCCGCCTCGCACAGGGACAACAGCTCACGAAAGAATACCTTGTGTTCGTTAATGTTCAAATCTGTGACAAACATTCATATGTCACTATAGTTCCTGATATCCGTATATTATAATTCTATTGCGTTATCAAATAGCATGTGTAAATAACTTATTATTTTAAAAATATTTTTATCGTTAGTCTTTATTGTTAAATAAAAAGCACGTTGAGTAAATTCTGTTTTTTGAAAAAATTAAATGCGTTCATATGACCAAATGCTTCAGCGATAAATTGGTTTTCTGCGAATATTCTATTTTAATTTTACATACCTATAGTGAAAAGTCTCGGTTTAAGGGTCGTACAGAAGGTGGTGCCATCCATAAGTCCCATTTGCGCATTGGCAGGTTGATGACGAAGTAAATGTTTTTTAGGCGGTATAATGTCAGCCAGCACCTCTCTGTGTGGATCCATTACTTCAGTGACCGTCTTATTTTGCAATTCCGCAATTAACTCCAAAGATTTCATCGCCTGGAATAACATTTGAAGATTTGAACAAAAGTAATTATTTATTAATCTTACTGATTATTAAAGTAGCATCAAAAATCACCTGTTGCCTAACAAGAAGATGCGGACTTGTCACTTGTAAGACGAGTTCCTGCAAGACATCGTGTAGAGCACGTGCTTTAGCCGCTGCCACTTCCCCTTCCGGTTCAACACCTTGTCCACCCGGGCCGGTCACACAAACACGGACCAAACGCTCCAGGTTAACAGTGGCCATATCGATGGCACCCGAAGAAACTTCACCAGTAAGATCCATCATAACAAATAATACCGCCTTCAGAAAGGTGAACACGTGCTTGTATACCCATTCCGGTGCCATTTTCTCAAACATGAATTTGACAGCAATACATCCGCCTAGCTTTTCATACCATGCTCTTTCATAACATAACGCAGACATGCGCTCTGCTAAGTACTCCATTAATGGCAATCGACAAGCGCGCTCTTTGCTCCCTAAAACTGTAGCAGCTGTTTCGATCATTAGCACTAAAGCCAAGTGACCTGGCTTGCAAAGTTCCTTCTCTTCATGGCCCATTACTACCGCTATAGCGTCTACTAATACTAATGCATCGAGGCCTTCTTTAGGTCCACCTGAACCTGCAAAAGGTCCAGCTTCTTGGGCGATAGCAACTAATGTGTAATGACGAACAAGTGACACCATAGTGGGAAGAACATGATGTCGTAATTCCTTAATGGCTGCGGCGACAAACATTCCCGTAAGAGCAGTCCGATGAGTGTTCCTAACAATGCTGTTAGTACATTTATAGTAAGGTCCGTTTTGTGCTGGTATCTTGCCTTCCAAGAAACTGGGGTGATTGAACAGTTTTTGAAGAGTGGCCTTGTCATCGTCAAGATTTAAAGATGCAGCTAAATAGCAACGTAGGACTTCCCAACATTGACGGCGGTAAAAAGGATCTGTTGTGCTTGACTTGAGCGCGGAAAATGCGGTTTCTATAACTTTATCTACTTCGAAGTCTATGGGTTTTGGTTGATCTTGGAAATATGCTTGGACTGCTGGTGGAGGGGCGTCCGTTTCGCGGTACTCTAGCCTCTGCGGTTCAATCATCATTTTTCTATTTCCTCCGCCAAACTTTCCTAGCACTCTGAATGCTATTCGCGCAACTTCATTATTCTGCAGCGTCCTCCAAAGCGCTTGCATTAGGTCTGCTCTAACTGGTTGGATATGCTCATACAAGAAGTCAGGTTGTAAGTTATCCACACATAGTTCCAAGGTTCGCAAACCTTGTGAAATTAAGGTATGAGATCCATTTAGAGCAGATACCAAAGGATCCATTAACATAGGTAAATAAGGCAAAAGACTGCTTAGTCTCACAGGCACGGTCAAGCACAACTCAACAAAAAGATCTTTCATATGTTGTTTATGAAGACCACTCTGTAGGCGGTTCAAACCTTCCAGCAAATTAGGTAATAATGGTAGGAATTCTTGGTATAACAAGTCATGACTACCACCACCAATGGAACGGAATAATGCTCTTAGAAGCAAGAAATAATTGTAAGGTTCTTTTGCCGTCATGGCGTAGTCCATGGCTTTGTTTACTATACTATGTAAATGAGGGCGGAGCATTTGTTCATTTTCAGTCGGAAACAGACTAACAGAACCAAAAACAAGCTTAAAAAGCCTTAGATATAAATTCGATCTCTCTATATTAGTACCCATTTCTTCCATTCTCTTTAATAGATATTCTACAAGCACCGTAGCGAATATTGGCGATGTTGCCGGATTGGATAAAAACGTGTTTGCAATAATTTGCAAAGTAGGGTTTTTGTTAATTCTTTCAACCATATGAGATATCGTCGCAGTGAAAATCTCTTGAAACGTTTGCGGATTCATCATAGAGAACTGAAAACAAGAAATAGATTTACAAACTTCCAATATCTTGTAATCAGATTTTAAAATATTTTCAATTTATGCATTAGCCAACACCTTCTATTGCGTAATATTGTAATTGTTCTTAGATTTTCACTTCTCACTTTATGAGGATCTAATTCAAATTACTTAATATCAGTAATCATCAGGTACTTACAACCCCACTGAAGTGTTCTAGAACTTCCTTCTCTTCCTTGGAGCGGACGTGTGGTTGTGCGGGTGGCTGGGCGGGTGCTCGTGGTGCCGCCAGCGTGTAGATGTCCAAAGACTGTAACCCCCATCGCACCAGCCTGATGAACACCAACGTCTCCCGCGCACTGAACTGCTTCTGACCAGTTATAGTCGTTGTCGCAGCACCCTCCGTGTTGGTTGTTGTCTGCACAGAAAAAAAACATGAAAACCTATTGTTTTGTATCTGTCATATATTGGAAATATATTGAATGCTAATTAATATACTTTTATAGCTGCAGACAGTTATTACAGGTACAATAAAGAGTGATAAAGTACAAATAGTCAAACAACACCTACTTTACAGGAAGCACAGCCCCATGTGATGGTTTTAACACCGCAGACCAGTGTCTTGACGAGAGTTCTGTAATCTCCGACATTGAGGTTGGTCATTTGAGATGTTGGGAATCCGATTTTAGATTTTTCCTCAGTTTTGTTTATGCTATCTAAAAAGTCCGGAGTAGGTTTCTCTTCCTCAACTTTAACTTCCGCGGACGATGTACTAGGAGCCGGGGTGGTAGGCGTACTCGGATTCGGTGTACCATTTGTCCCATTCGGTGTTGTAGGCGTGTTTTGTTTGCTATAACAAAGACATCATTCAATTTTGAATCATTTACATCCTCTGTGTTTTAATATTCAGCACAAAACCAACCCAGATTTACAAGGTATTGAATTACAATAATCACCATTTAGCCATTAAGGCAGGTAGCTGTAGTTTAGAAATTGTTTTGAACTTCAGTACAAACACTTCAAGTATACGCATGAGCAAGTGTCTTCCCTGCGGCGCACCGGCTTCACTGTCAGAGCGTTGACGAATGCAGTCAACCAAGTTTAGTAACAGCTTGCATGACATAGTCTGGATGCTAAAAGTACAATATATATAAAAAATATATGATGCAGCTAGGCATTTGAATAAACAAATTTCATTTATTAACATTTTTACTCATATTGAATTTTATTAATTAGTTTTCACTAAATGAGAAATGTAATAAAGATGAATCTTTACATATTGTTTGTTGTTTTTTTTAGATTTTATCTATGTTTTATAATATTCCATAAAAAAAATGTATAACTCTCTTTTACCTGGTGGGCAAGGATTCATCATGAACATTTTTGGAAAATAAATGTGCTGCAATGGCAAGATCTGTTAAAGGCAGATGTTGACGAACATGATGCACTAAGTCAGCCAATGTTGAATAAGCAAGAGGTCGCAAAGATTCATGTACTGTCCAGCCTCCACCAAGTAATACTTCCTCATCAAAAAGACGCTCCATATATGGAACAAATTCTAAAACAAGGATAATGAATTTTTTATTAATAGTAACATCTCAATAATACATTAACTAAAAAATATATAAAAAAATAAAGCATTTTCATACTGCAATATATAGTTATGTCATAATGGTACCAATGAATGTGTTTGAAATAATATAATAGAATTACTCTTACTTAGTCTTAAATCGGTAGCTAAAATATGACGGGTGGCAATAACTAATTCTTTTCTCAGATGTGCCACTTCAGGGGGACATAAAGTCAGAAGTCCAATTATTCCCTTAACCATTAAATTAGCATGATTTGCAATTGTATCTTGATATATTCTTATTATGTATGCTAAAAATGCCAATGTTTTGATTTGTGCTCCCATAAAGTCCACAAATACTTCCTTATTGAAAGATGATGACTGCCTGCAACCAACATAATAATATTATAATAATAAAAATCTTTTCAAATATAAAAATGTTTCCAAAATGTTATTGAGACATCACCTGTGAGTTGTTGCTGGTTGCAAGGTTATAGTTTCCATAATCAAGGGTATAAAGTTGCTAACCTCTTGATGTACATTTTGTTTATATAATTGATACATCAGAACAACTATAATTGGCAGCTCTTGTATCACTTTCAAAGATAATACTGATCTTGGTATAAGATTATACTGAAAGTAATTATTGTAATTCAGATATAACATATTTGGGTCATAAGGGGCAAAACTCCACCGCAGAGATACTTCTAAGAGGCTAGAATGTGGCATTGTGTCTGGTTGTACTTCAGCAACATAATGCCAAAGCAATGTGAAAAGACATAATTAAATAGTTGTAGTTATTAAAATAAAAAATTTAGCCAGTACATCTGCTCTTACTAAATGTGCATTTGAGATTCTTTTTTCTATTACAACAAATTTTTTTTCAATTATTGATTGAAACATAATTTTAGTGTATAACATAATTAAATTGAGGGTAGTATAAAATATTTAATTCTACTTACAGTGACCACACTTCCATCCAACAATTTTTTCTCGGTGTGTATAGGGGTTGTAGTATAAGTTTCTTGTAAAAGTTGATCTATATTGACCTCAGATAAGTCCTTAACTCGAATTGTTGGTTTGGGTTCAAATATTTTAGGCAAATGGTTGGGCAAATCTGAATATATTCCTTTCACCCACTGCAGAAACTTGTGAATCTAAAATAAAGAATAAAATATGATATAAAAAAAAAATTTAACTTTTAGATTCACGTTATATATATTACGGTGCTATATTGTATATTTATAGGAGCCATAAAAATACTTGAAGTAAATTTAACAGTTACTTACGTCAACGTCTGTGGTGTAAGCAGGTCTATATTGTTTATGTAGTTCCATGAAAATTTTTAAACATACAAGAACGTTTTCTTCATTTTCTATTTCCATCAATTTAAGCATAAGTATAAGTATACTTTTTACATATGGCCTCAACGTCTCACTAATTGGAAGCCTATGTATCATCTCAAGTATTAGTTTTCTTACTTGCTGTATATTGTACTCGGCTATAAAGTGTGGTTCTCCTTCTTGCAAAATTTTTAGAAAAATTTTTAAAGAATGATCCAGGAACTGTGGATACTGGGGAGAACTCAAAATAACCTAGACAGACAAAAACAAATTACTTTTAAAATTGTTAAGGATAATGTTATGCGATTTAACATCATGTGTTAAAAAGTACGTTAATTAATACATTTATAAAATATACCTCAAAATTTTCACTAAGCTCCTGCGCAGCTTTTAATTTTATCTCGTCTTTAGCACCGGGGTCTGCTAGCATTGTCACATAGCTTCGATAGGTATTCATCTGTGTATGCGGGTCCCCGGGCCCGCCGGTCGACATTGAAGCCATCATTTTGTTTTTTTCACACTAATTAACCATTATTTCAACATATTAACAGAATCAGAAAGTTAATTATTACACCGTTATATCACGTCTTATCGTATAAGTTATTTCTTACACATGTTATTAACTACATCTAAAATCTAAATATTTATGCTCTATTATCATTACAAAAAGAAAAAGTGTATAATTTTTTAAAAGCATCAAACTAAAGTAAATATAAAAATTATTGAAATGCACAACATAAACTCAAAAACTGAATACTGAATACGGAGTGGATATTCAGTACGACAATAGTTTGCTATTTAGTATTTGCACTTGGAGCATTTAGAATTTTTCGTTCAGGAATTGCTAGGTACCTACTTTCTCACAGAACTTAGATTAAGAAATAATATTTTGGAGCTGTGAATACAATTTTATTGCCATAAAATAAAATAAAAATTTCAATAATATATTAATAAATTATTTTTTTATTACAATTTTTAATTTAAAACAAAAAAATTCATTAATCTTACCGCGGTAAATAAAAAATATTGTATTAAATATGTACCTACCTTGCTGAACTTAAAGACTAAAAAGTCAAATAGTGTCTATGGCTAAAACACAAATTGAAAAAATAATAATTGTTTATTCTATGTCATTTGCATCGATGTATGCTTTTTTAATATTTTCGTAAGTAAAAATGGGTTGAAAATTAAGTGAAATCAAGCAGTGATTGTGAAAATAAGTGATATATAATTTGTGAAGCAAAATAAAGATGTGATCATGGCTGCATATAAGACAGTATTACTCATAACGTTTTGGCTTCGATGCACAATAATTTATGGCTACGAGTTCATATCACAATATCCAAAAAATATAAATGAAACTTATCAATTTAACCACCTTGTCGTTGATAAACAAAGTGGTCAAGTATATGCTGGTTCTTTAAACGCCTTGCACCAGTTAAGTCCAGATCTAAAACCTCTTCATGTCGTGCGGACCGGGCCAAAACTAGATAATCCAGTGTGCCATGCCAGTGGATGTCCTTCTCCCGATACACAAACTGTATGGACAGATAACGTGAATAAAATATTAGTGATTGATCAAGAATCAAGAATTGTCATAGCATGTGGATCTGTAGCTCAGGGATCGTGTACTAAGTATAAGTTAGGAGACCTTTCTGCAGAGCCCGAGTTTATTCCTGAGAGTGTCGCGGCTAATGATGCAGAAGCATCTACATACGCCTTTATTGGTCCCGAAAGATACAACTCCTGGGATCGTTCAAATGTACTTTATGTGGGTACAACTTTCACAAACATTGGAGAGTACAGACATGATGTTCCTGCTATATCCAGTCGTGATCTCATGACCTTGCAATTGGCTCAGTTCACATTTTCGAAGCAGAGTTTAATACAAATAGATGTTAAATACAGGGACAATTTTCTTGTGCAATATTTATATGGATTTAATGCTAGTGACTATGCTTACTTTCTTATTATACAAAAACATTCCCACCTAGCTGGTAATGAAGAGTTAGGATATGTGTCACGTTTGGCCCGTACTTGCGTTAATGATGATAATTATAATAGTTATACAGAAGTTACACTAGAATGTAATGTGTGTGAAGATACTGGTAATGGTAAGTGTGAAACAGTCAATTATAATTTAGTTCAAGATGCTAAGATTGCAAAAGCTGGAATAAATCTGGCAACCCAGTTAGGTATTGAAACAGGTGATTCAATTCTTGTAGCATCTTTTAGCCCATCTAAAGGTATTTCCAATGACCCTACTACTAAATCAGCAATTTGTGTTTACTCACTACAAGAGATAGAAATTAAGTTTAATGAAAATGTCCACATGTGTTTTAATGGCAGTACTAAAGCTCGTAACATGGGTTATATATCAGGAATGATTTCCGATGGTAAATGTCCAAGTGTTGGTTCTACTGGTAACATTCTTAATTTTTGTGAAGTAGGTCTTAAAATAAGTGGTCTCTATCCTATTAAAGCATCATCAGTGATTTATTGGAATGATACTTTGATAACATCAGTAACAATGTCAGTAACTGGTTTGCACACTGTTGCCTTCCTTGGCACTAATGAAGGGACATTAAAGAAAGTACTTATAGATGCTGAAAAGGCACAACAATATTCAAGTGAGGTTCTCGTATCTGGTCAAAAGATACTACCAGATACAACTTTATCACCATATGGTAAATCCCTATATATTTTAGCCAAAAATATGATAGTACAAATTCCAACTGAGAGGTGTGCAGAACATGGAAACTGTTCATCATGTTTGGAATCCAATGATCCACATTGCGGTTGGTGTTCCCTTGAGAAACGGTGCACAGTTCAAAATATGTGTCAAAAAGGAACACAAAGTGCACCAAGGTGGCTCTCCCAATATACAGGTCAACAGTGTATTGATTTTGAACAAATTTTACCTGACAGAATATCTATGTCAGAAATTACTACTGTACAACTTATTATAAGAACCTTACCAGAACTTCCTTTTGGTGCGAAATATAAGTGTGTATTTGGAAATGCACCACCAATAGATGCAGCTGTTACATCCAATGGGCTAGCTTGCCCTACACCAGATATTAAACATAGACCCAAAATACCCCAAAATCAAGATCATATCTATGTCCCTCTATCAGTCCATTCCTCTGAGACAAATAAAGATTTCGTTTCTCGTAATTTTGCATTTTTTGACTGTTCTAAACACATAACATGTCAAACTTGTATATTAAGCGAATGGGCTTGTAACTGGTGTATTTATGATAATAAATGCACTCATGACATATCTGTTTGTCAGCGCACTGTAATCGGTGGTGAAAACAATCCCAATAAATTACTCAACCAGGGTATTGGTCATTGTCCCAGGATAAGGCAATACAAGAAACCCATTTTACTACCCAATAATGTACCAAAAGAATTAGAGCTTGAAGTAGAAAATTTGCCTCACTTACAACCTGGACATACCGGTTTTCAGTGTATTGTCACAATTGAACTGGCTAATATGATTCTGCCGGCTCGAGTTGAATCAAACCACTACATTGTATGTGACAAAACTATGTATTCATATGAAGAAGATGTAGGAGAATATAATATAAGTGTTAAGGTGTTCTGGAACCACAAACATTACATAGATACAATAACTATAACTCTATATAAGTGTGAGATTCTTGGATCCCACAGAGACCATGCTGATTGCTCACTCTGCATTACTCGAAATTCAGTTTATCAATGTACTTGGTGTGGCAATTCCTGTTCTTACAGTGAGTCCTGCTTAGAAAATCCTGTCACTGAGTGTCCTAAACCTCGAATTGACATGATCAAGCCTTTAAGTGGTCCCATAGAGGGTGGAACATTGGTCACGATTGAAGGTAGCAATCTAGGGTTAAGAGTTGAAGAAGTAACCGGAAAAGTAAGAATTGGTGAAGTTCTTTGTGATATTGTGGACTTTGAAGTGTCTGTAAGTATAACGTGTAGGACAGGCCCTTCAAATGCTTCGGTAATTGCACCCGTGATTGTCGAGAATGATGCAGGTTATACAGAATCAACTGTGTTATTTAGTTACAAAAACATTAAACTGCAAGGTGTCTATCCATCTCTGGGACCTGTATCCGGCGGAACCCAACTAGCCATTGGTGGTCAACATCTCAACATTGGCTCATCTGTGTCTACGTATTTAGACGAAATGCCATGTTCAGTTAATAGAACTCAAACATCTAATAGCAGATTAATATGCATAACCCCTAAAGCCAATTCTCCACGAATCATTCATACTTTGCTTGTAATAATTGACAACGCTAATAGAACTTTATACGGAGATTTGTTTAATTATACAGCAGATCCAACTATTATGGAGATAAAGCCTCTTAAAAGTTTTGTATCGGGGGGTAGAATGATAACAGTTCATGGTACTAATTTGCATACTATACAGAAGCCTCTCATGAAACTTTATTACGCAAATGAAGTGATCCCTGTAAATTCCACTGAATGTGTTGTGTTAAACTCTAATCAAATGGAATGTCCAAGTCCGTCTATAAACAAAAAATATAATGAAATTATACAAGCAACTAAAGCTCAGACAAACACTCCTCAGGTAGCAATGAAAGTTGGTTTTGTCATGGATAACGTGGAAACTATGCATGATTTAGAAAAATATTTTAATCCACCGAGGACTCATATGGTATTTGTTGAGGATCCACACGTGTACCAGTTTCCGAATAAAATAAAATCTTACAAAGGCGATCCTTTAGTGATAGAGGGCGAAAATTTAATTAGAGCAAGTGATGAAACTGATGTCGTAGTCACTATTGGCACTCAATCTTGTAACGTGACAAGTCTTACGATGCAGCAGTTGCTTTGTACTCCTCCTGAAATTCAGCCTCCAAATACTGACGAGAATGGTTTCCAATTATCTGATATTAATTTGCCTTTAGTTGTCGTAAAAATAGGCAAAAATTTACGTTTTCCTATAGGATACCTGCATTATGAATTATTAAGAAATTATAATTTTCCTCCTGAAGCCATAGCGGGCATTGCTGCGGGTACATTTTTCCTTGTACTCATATTTATGATTGTTTTGGTTATGTACAGAAGACGCAGTACCAAAGCGGAAAGGGAATACAAACGAATACAGATACAAATGGATACTCTTGAAAGTAACGTTAGATTGGAGTGCAAACTGGCTTTTGCTGAACTTCAAACTGATATGTCTGATTTGGCAGCGGATTTAGAACACTCCGGAATTCCGACTTTGGACCATGTTAATTACGTTATGAAGGTATTTTTCCCCGGTGTGTCAGATCATCCTATTTTAAATGTCCAAAGGCAATTCATAAATACGCCTCGAACTAATTATGACGCAGCGATGTTTCAATTTGAACAACTTCTAAATAATAAGTGTTTTCTTCTGTCATTTATAGACACATTAGAAAGCCAGAAAACCTTTAATATAAGAGACAAAGTGAACGTAGCATCTTTATTAATGGTCATTTTAATGGGAAAAATGGAATACGCTACTGACATTCTCAAATCATTACTATTACGTCTGATTGATAAATCAGTATGTGCGAAACATCCCCAATTAATGTTACGGAGGACAGAGAGCGTTGTAGAAAAAATGCTTACTAATTGGATGGCTTTATGTATGTATTATTACTTAAAAGATTATGCCGGTTCATCGTTATTTTTATTATTTAAAGCTATTAAACATCAAATTGAAAAGGGCGTTGTTGATGCTATAACGCATGAAGCGAGGTATTCGTTATCAGAAGAAAAACTTTTGAAGGAACAAATAGATCATCAAATTGTAACTTTACATATAGTCCAAGATGATTTTGATGATAAAGTACAATGCAAAGTTTTAGATTGCGATAGTATATCACAAGTGAAATCAAAAATATTAGATGCTTTATTTAAGAACACTCCATTTAGTATGCGCCCGTCCGTCCACGAAGTTGACTTAGAATGGAGACATGGAAGAGGCGGTCATGTCACGCTTCAAGATGAAGATCTTACAACGAAAACCTTGAATGGCTGGAGAAGATTGAACACGCTAGCTCATTATGGTGTGAAAGAGTCTGCTGTTATGTCGTTAATATCGAGACAGAATGACAGCTTCAATACCCCATATAAAATACCCTGTAAAAATTGTACAGGCATTTATTGCACAAATTCTCACATAAGGGTTTATAAAAGTGACATAAGCGACCAAAACGTGCACTATTATCATTTAGTTAAACCAATTGAATATCAACACATTGTAAATAAATCATCAGAGCATAGCCATAAAGCTATACCGGAAATATTCTTAACTCGACTTCTTTCAACTAAAGGGACAGTTCATAAATTTGTTGATGATTTCTTTAGTACGATATTGACCGTAAATGAGGTGTTGCCACCAGCAGTAAAGTGGTTATTCGATCTCTTCGACGATGCAGCTAGATCACACGGTATAATCAATCCTGAAGTAGTCCATGCTTGGAAATCTAATAGCCTGCCATTAAGATTTTGGGTGAATCTTATCAAAAATCCCGATTTCATTTTCGACATAAACAAAACTGCCACCGTCGATTCATCTCTATCTGTTATTGCACAAACCTTTATGGACGCTTGTTCGCTTTCCGAACATCGACTGTGTAAAGATTCTCCCTCGAACAAGCTTCTTTTTGCAAAAGATTTGCCAACCTACAGAGATATGGTAATACAATTTTACCAAGCCGTCTCCCAATTACCTCAAGTTTCCGACCAAGAGCTAAGTACCTCCATGCAACAACTTTCAGTTGAACAGCTTAATGAGTTTGACACTCTGTCCGCATTGAAAGAGTTGTATATTTATGTCAGTAAATATAGAGAACAAATTATAGTAGGGCTAGAAAATAAAATGCACTTAGCTCATAAATTAGATAACGTAGCATGCACTTTGGAGGGCGACCCCGCAGCTGTGTGCTGACTATATGATACCCTGAGTTACGATTTAATTGCATTTACATAACTTATTATATATTTTGTACAAAGAGCTTTAATTTATTCTGAAAAAAATAATAATACTCAGATTTAAACCCGTTTGTGAAAAAGACTGGAAAGTATTGATTCCGACACTAGTTTAACAATACGACGTTGAATAATACTTGTTTCGCAGTGGACTTTGATGATAATTAATATAAGTATTTAAGGTGTTATTTGATGCTACTACTTATTTAATGTTATTAAATGTCATAATTTTTATAGAGATCGCTGTCTTAAAATACCTTTTTTTTTATTAAAAGGCGTCTCCCAGTGGCCATATATTATTATGTTTGTATTGCCATCTCTAATTTGTAAGTTTCAAGTAATTTTCCTCTGTACTGTAATTTGTCTTTTGTTTTCTTAACATGGATCTGGCACTGATATTATTGTAAATTTATTCATGTATGCCGCTAAAATACTTAATATCGATGTGTATTATTATTCTAAGATGTATGTGTAAAGAGAAATATTATAAGGAAAATGTTGTGATATTTGTATTTGGAATATTTATAACACTATCTTTTTATACTTAATTTAATAGTTATCATTAAAATTAATAGGCATTTAATAATCTTCATATTATAATAAATACGATGAATAAAAAAAAGGAATCTTATATGAAATAAAGCTGCTGGACATTTTTACTTTTCATTTTAAAGATATATAGGCATATTCGTGTATAAGATTATAAATGTATTTTATATTTTTCTCAATATGTATTTCGCTGACTCAACTGAATATATGACATTGTAATTAAAAATTATTATATATATAATTTATTGAATTTATATTGATCTCTTTTGTATTGCTCAACATGCTTCGCGCCTATGTTAAAAATAACAAACACATTGTCAATAGTTTTATTGCAAATATTATATTTATATATAAAGTCATTGAAATATTCCATCTACAACATATATTAAGTATAGGTGTAACTTGTTAGTATTAAGGCATCGTAAATTCACCCGTCTCTTAAAAATTTTATATTATTGACTTAGAAATAAACTTATTTATCAATTTTTTTTTTGTAATGATTAATTTAATTATGAATGGGAAAATCGAAACATGTGTATTATTTCATCACATTTATTATATACGTATATTAAGTATCCACATGGAAAAACAATACGTCACCTCTACTGTAGCAACAGTAGAACAATGAACAACTAAGCTATTTTGTATTAAACAATTATATTTGTGCAAAAATTCTCATTTAGAACACATTATTTTTTATACAATTTCTACCTTTGTCGTTGTCATCACAGTTATGATAATAATTTATACTATCATAATATTCAACAAAAGAACAATCATATACCATACTACATTGTTAAGATGATGTCATGTAACAACTGGTTTGCCGCACTCACAGTACATAGAACAAAGGAGATTCCAAATAAGGATTATATGTATGAATGAACAATCTTATTGTCAATATAAATTACAGATACATATTCTTTTTAGCAAAAAAAAGTCTTTTTTTTTAGAATCCATTAAAATGTCTATAAGGATTCTAGAAGTTATATATATGGACACTGGTTTTAAATACACATATATGTATATATCTTCAATGATAAAAGCACAAGAATCTCCTTGAAGGTGTTAAATCTCAATCAATCTCAAGTACAATTGAAACAAGTGAAAAAAAAACAAATAATAAACAACAATTTTAATACAGAAACTATATCATAATATCAATTAGCCACACATTGCACTTTGTAACAAATACTGATTCTAAATGATACATATATCACAATCATTTATTGATAATGCCAAATTATATTTATATATTTTTTAATATGAATCAATAATTTTATTTCACTACATATAGCTTGTTTAATAAGCTTAGGGCAGTAAAACATTTACACACAATTGTGATGTCAATATAGTCCGCTCTTTATATATTTTTAAAATTTGATTTATTACAGCAAATATTTTAAATTATTTGTACTATAATAATTATAAATATGTTCTTGTAGATTACTCAAGACCCATATTTAGTATTGCATTTTTGGTGTAAAACAGTTTTAAGCATCACTATATCTGAAAAACAAATAACTAAATGTATACAGGCTAGTAACTTCTTGTGCCTCTATTTCAAAACTTGGCCATTATAATAAATTTCCTATAAATATAAATGGGGACTCAAAGCATCTTACTCAAGCTATGTTCTACAGATATTCTGTTTATAATTGAAAAAGGAACATTTCTATATACATATGTATATATACTAATGACAATATTTATCTTTTACATAAAAACCTCAAAAAATATTAAACAATCTTCTCTACAATGACTAATATTGTTTAAAAATCAACAAGATATCTTTATTAACACAGTGTTTAATTTTGTGCTGTAGAAGATTTATGCAGTTAGAGATTAGCACTAATACATTATCAGCGCTATTTGGTTATAGTGTATATATACTAAAAAAACAGCAATACGTAACCAACAACTTGAAACAAGTATCTCACATTCATCTTAAAACACAGCTTTGCCACATCATAGCCACGAATATATTATTTTTAATTATAGATAGCCAACTCGCGACCACTCTCTGGAAAAAATAAATGCATAAATTTATGGAAATGTATAGACACTTTTGTTTTTTTAATTTACCTTCACTTTATATCGTTGTTATAATCTCATATTTTAATTTAAATATTAAAACGCATAACACTATATTCCTTAATTAATGGAATTTTCAACATTTTAAGTACTTCAGATTCACCTGGTCAGAATCACTGCTGCCCCTAAAAACGTGTTCATTGTTCCTCCGTCGACAGAGTCGAATTGTTTTGGATTTTTTTTGCAGCAGTTACAACAAATATGAATGCAGTAATTGCATGAAACCTTTAAGGCAACATTAATTGACGTGTCGAATAAAATGCGCATCGATAGCCAGCATCTCTGCTCCAATATTCTAAATAATACATATTTAAAAATTGTTTCAACGTGTAAAAAAAAAACTGAATCAATTTCCAACAGTCACAATTCAGAAAATGTATGAGCTCTTCAAACACACAATAAAGCTTTCACACATAAATAGAAACATATATGTGATCTACTCAAACGTGTCAATTAAATCTCACTAGCCACGGCGGTACAAAGCAATTTAATCTACACTACGAGTGCCTTATCCAGCGGATCTCTATATATGATGGTCGATGATTTGATTAAGTCGGGTTCGTCAGCGTTGTCCTGTGGTACACATTTGTGGTGTGCCATCATCAGACCGCCGACGATGGCCGCCAGGGCTCGGTCCAGCCACGTGACCGGGTTAGCATACAACAACCCGCCCTCGTAGAAACCGAGGTGACCGCCGTGAGACAGTTCCAGGTACATCGCCTTGTCGTGGGAACCTGCGAGTAATAATATTATATAGCATTCAAACCATGACAAAAAAATACCCATACATGATAATATATTCCGTTATTATAAAGAAAGACAACTATGATGATTTTGTTTTCACGAAAAAAAAATGCGATGTTTCTAACAACATTTTACTTTCACAAATGTAATAAGCGAATGGAAAAGTACGCAACACATTACACTAACTCACATATTAAAACCACTGGTGATAGAATAACGTTTACAATAAATATTTTCTCAGATCAATAAAAATTATGTATGGTAAAAGAGTGAAGATTATAATGAATGAAAATTTTAAAATTAGGCTTTTTTAACATATAAAAGATTATATCATATATTAATAAAGATTTTCTTGTATCTGTGTTGATGCGGACATGTCAATACGTTGGCTGGTTTGAATGAACCGTATGACAAATGTAACAGTCGTGAAATAAATTAGGTTATATATTCAATTAAACTAATTAGTTTACGAATGTGTGAATATAAAGAACATTTAATTCTACCTTGAACCCTAACGGCCAAGGCGAGGTTAATAATTAATGACCCACATCAATTTTTAATCAACGATTATCGATTCGATGCAACAGAGACATTATTTTACGCGTAATAAAGATATAAAGTTTTATACAAATTACAATTTATATTTGAATGTAAGATTTTTTTGTCATAGTTTATATGTGGTAAGGAGTAACCAATGATATTGTTGTATTGAACTATGGTAAACATATTAAATACATTATAGTCAATAATATAATGTATTTAATATCAGGGAAGTGTTACTCTGTGGTTGCACGGGACTTGTTTGTTTAACACACATAGTATTTCAATGATTACTTACTGACAAATTCTCTGATGAGTGGCAACAATGGTTCTGGCACTATGGGGTCGTCTTTAGCGTTTATGAATATCATGGGCGTCTTTATATTCTGGAGGTAGAAGGCCGATGAGCTCCATTTATACAACTCGGCCACCGAGTTAAATCCATAAACTCTCCTGTTACAAGAAAATATGACAAAATAAACGAACTATACTTTTTTATCGAGTGATTGAAAAAGTTGTTATAACAAAGGTTATCTGAGTTTCCGGAAATACTCGCAAGGTTTGTCTGTAGTTTCCTTCATACATTATTCAAGCCGTGCAAAATAATCGCAGATAAACACAATTTCTCTATTTTTTTAGTATAAGCTGTTACCATTTTAATGTTATGTCTACTTCACGGTCATTCGTAGTTTATAAGACATGGCAAATGTTGTATTATAAGTGTAAAGGTAAAATATTTTCTACGTTTTATATTAAATATACCTTTATAATACATAAATTATACACTTGTAAGAGATCAACATTACAAACTGTAATTAAAACCTTTTCAGTAGTTCTGCCGTGATACATATACAAATAAGTAGTTATATTCTTATATATGTATATAGTTTGTTAGTTAGTTAAAGTCACCTGGAGTAGGCTTCGTCAAGATCCGGTAATGTACCAGCTGACACAATCATGTTCTCGTCCAGCGAGTATCTGTTCTTCATCTCGTTACTAAGCAGCGTCCTCTTGTGGCGGGTTATGATGTTACGGTAATTGTCTGTCATTATGTACAAATAGAAGCGGCGGAAGTTCTGCCACTGAAGAAGATACACCATCGTGCTGAAAATTAAATTTCGAATTTAGAACACTAGAATATTCGTGTTTTCCAAAACAACTGCAATATAATATTGGAGATTTTATATATGATTAAAATAAAAATTATAACATTTTAATTGTTTATATATAAATATATATATCAGAAAGTTTCTTTTTAATTAATTTTAGTTAATACATATTGTGTTATTTGTGCTGTGGTAACCCGGCAAAGCGACTATTGATCATCTAACGATAATGGATGTTTTACTAACGTATCTCTTCTATAAGTACAAAAAACATAATTCTAATTCTACAAACAAAAATCAAACATTTTAAACATAACTTGGCAGAATCATGCAA
>DVQP01000800.1:0-19308 GCA_018231745.1 Danaus eresimus | reverse complement strand
TTACATAACAATCGCAACAATAAAAATTGGAACGTTTGAGTTCAACAAAATTCCGTACTCTTTCTTTATATTTCATACCTAAAGTTTTAAAAAACTGCAGTTAAACTTCACGCAGATGTTAAACTGTCACTTTTCCGTATGTAACAGTATATTTAAAAAAAAAAAACAGCTGTAATTTTACTGAGTATGACAAATATAATATTGGATATCCGCCCTCCGCTCTTGACGTATACTAGCAGTACAAACATTCTCATTGCCATGTGGTCGACTCGCTCATGGTCTAGGTCACTGTTAGATAATAATATGTCAACAACGTATGCGGCTCAATAATACGTGTCTTAATTATAGCTATGTAATTTGAACTATTTATAAATGATAAACAATTTTACATTTTTACGTTAAAATGATGGATAAATTAAACAAACAAAGAAATGTTACCAAAAATGTAAATACCAAATGACAAAATTATAATAATATATGATTTTTTACTGGATAAAAACTTAATAAATAGAAGCAAGGCGTATAAAATAAAAAAAACTCTTTCTTACTTTCTTGTTTTCTTAAACTTCGAAGACTTTTTAACAAAAAGAACAATTGAAAACATTGATGTCGTTTTTAAGATTATCTAAGGTATTGAAAAAGTTAATTATATATAATAAAAGAAGGAACATTTGTGAGTGTTTATACCTATATAAAATGTTGCATAACTTGTTTAAAAATAAATTCTGATGAATGGATTCTTTCATAATAATAACCATTATTTTGTGCAGTATAAAGTTGTTTATATCTATAACTGGAAATATACATGAGATATAATAATAATAAGTTTATAAAACATATCTTACCATGTGTTAAATGGCCAAAACCTGTTGACGATGCGGATAACTGGTTAATGTCCGAGGTATAAAGTTATTATAGCGGATCTGGTTTTTAAAATTTTCCTTGTTAGGTACCTTTGTGAATTATTATCAAGCTAACAAATCATCATATGTCTGCATATAATTTCTAATATTCTTATGGTGATGGTTTAAATTATAAGGTTTAATAAGATTATATTAGTAAATTATATATGCCGCGTGTGAAATGTTTCTATGTAATAAAATTATAATAATATATGTGTGACCCAGATTAATTAATGCTGATCATAGTTACATATTCATAACGCGATACACGGGATGAAATCGTGAATTTCCAATGTGACAGGCAAATTGAAATGTAATCATTACATACATTTTATATTTAAAAACATTGAAACTCATTAAACTCAATTTAATGATAATAACAATCTATAAAATCAATCCCGTTAAGGTTATTCAATAACCAGTTCACACGTGTAAGTAATTAGCATCTACGTATATATAACGTTTTACCCAAGTATTGTTATTGTCAATTTGATTACTGCTTCTAAATAAATATTAAAATAAATTAATATTATTATCATATACCTACCCATAAGTAGTTGATTCAAATAGAGATGTAGTTTTCTAGACTACATTGAAGTGCATTGTTTTTATTTAGTGTATTTTTATATATACATTAACTTTCTATTTGAAATGTAAATTTTTGTCCTCTTTTCTGTCAAACGGTGATACTCCTTTTATTATATTATGTTCATGTAAATCAAATGAAGGAAAATACAGAATGTTGCGATTTTCGCTAAACTTTTTCAACTAAATAAAATAACATTTAAATTATCAAATCTCATTGATATTAATTGATAGTTTTTTTCGACACTTTAACAGAAAGGTCGTTTTTTTGAATAGTAAAATCGTTTAGGTTACTTTTTTAACATGAAGTGTACATGAAATATGGTGTGTGTGACATGACAAAAGTATAACATACTACTTTTAATTGACGTTTTAATAAACGTGGGTTTCGTGAACTAGACACCACCGATAATTCTAAAACTACATAAATTATTGGCTCTGGTATTCTATTAGAAATTATTTTACATTTTTAATGGAACTTGTATGTAATTTACAACAACAAAAACAAAAATAAAAAACTTTTAGGAAAATAAAGTTGCAAGCCGTGTTTTTTGAAGAATAAGAAAATTATACCTACAAATGTGCCAACAAAGCAACAACAGCGAAGCAGAGCAAAAAAAAAAACAATTTAGAGTTACTTATGGCGCATGGCTATTTTGGATGTTCGCGTTTATAAATTCAAATCGTTTAAAATTTAAAATATCTTAATTTTTAAACTTATATTCCTCAACAATATAATTCTACGGAATCTAATGTCTTTCAGTTTTACAACACTTAATATTAAATCTCTGTACAGCTTTTGTAGTTTAATTCAGTTTTTATTTATTTCGTAAATTCTAAACTAATTGGTTGATTTGTAAATAGATAAGGCTTTGTTGTTAGATCAGAATTGTAGCAGTGTCGAGGGAGGTGACCCGTAGATTACAAACTTTCTAGAACTTAACCAAGTAACATTGTTGTGGTAGAAGTTTTGAATTGAATCTACCAAAGATTTCTATGTTGCAATAAACTTGATAACAATTTTTTAACTCAATGAATTTATATATTAAAACCCATCCATACAATCTCAAAGTTGGTAGTTACATATACGTTGTAGGTATGTAGTAATGAAGAAGTATATTTTCAATATTGAAAGACAAAACATAAAATTTGTTATTAATGAAATGATATTTTAAGTGTTAATATGTGAACTTGGCAAATTATTTACCATTGACTATAGATTAGAACACTATACTGATATATATAAGTATAGTTTAGATTCTTAACGTTTATCAACATTTTTAAGATACCCTTTGACAGTAATTGCCAAAGAATTTAAAAACATATTACTAATACATAATAACACGTACAATGTTTTTATAAAAAGTAATTATTTTGTTACATTAGTTAAATTAATAGAATCCAGTATTCCTTTTGTATATACTGTATTCACTATTTGCGATCCATTGAAACTTTATATATATTAAACTTTAATTGAAACTGTACGACTTTAGAACTGTTTTGTTTTACCAGGAAACTTTCTCAGGATCGATATTCTCATAGAATTAATTTGATGTCTTATGAGATAAAATAACATTGGTTATCAAAAGTCTTATTATACCTAAGTAATTTTTGTAAGCCATGTAAAATAAATGTCTTAGCACCTTTAATAAAAAGCAATTTGGAACAAACATTTATTATTCCATTATAATTTTTTGAACATTTTCCTTGTCAAAAAATTCTGGACGGGTCTTTATAAATTGTATATATCTTCTAGAGTATAAATGAATATCTTTATCTTTGTAAAAACAAATTCGAATTAAGTATACAAGTTGCAAACATAATGCAAATACAAATGTCCATTATACATATATGTGCATTATATAAAGAATACTATAGGTTGAAATTTACCTTAATGGGGCTTTCAAATGTTCAACTCAAGACGTTTTGTACTTAAATTTTACTGATCTATGAAACCATAGACGAACATCATAGTATGTTGGTAGTATAAAGATAATAACAACATAAATAAAATAATAGCAAGTCAGAAAATTTTACACTCTTTTCATACGAAGCCAGAGACAAAAAAAATATTTTTTTTGTCTCTGGCTTCCCTAACCTTAATATTATTCATTTACTTAAAATAATTAGTAATTTACTAAATTAAAAGTAAATACGATATTATGATAATATGTTCAAATATAATAAAGCAAAGTTCTGACGCTTCCTAGCGGTAAGCGTCATCGGTTTGGCAAAAATTCTAATCTTTGTATATCTGAACGAGAAGGTTCATTCACATGGATATTTCATGTTTTTTTCAAGCCAATGTGTCGATAAATTTGCTCACATGCTTTCTTGTTCTTGTAAAATAACACTAAGTTGAAGGGAAGGTTAGAAGTTAGAAAATCATGTAAGTTGTTGTATTTTCAAGGTATATAAGAAATTTTTTTTTATTTTTTAAATTAAATTATTAAATATTTATTTGAAGTAACATTACCTTTGACTTTTATTAAGAAAACACTTGAAAAATTGCAGTAAAGTATATTTTATAAATCAAAAATAATTACTCTATTCATAATTATCACTTATTATTTTAAGAAGATAATCGTTAAAAAAGCATTTATTGTAGACAAATTTACTTAAGACTTTGGTACTAAGCGCGGAGTCGAAACTAACGGTAGTTTTTGGAATTTCCTTTGGTAGCCATCTTATTTATCATATTGAGGCCGCCATTTATATTTATAAAAGTAGATGATTATAGACGATTATTTTAATTTAAATGTCGGATATATAAAAATTTGATTTCTTAGTGATTTTCCACTGGCTAAGCAATGCGTTTATGGGATTTTCTTTAATTTTATTTATTTGAGTGCAGAGACTGGTTGATACTATTTTAAAAAAATCGATATAAAATTTTGTAGGGCGTTGAATTAATGACGATTTTATTTATTACGAATAATTTTTTTACTGTTATAAAAAATTATTTCCATCACATAATAAAGTAGCAAAAGGCAATGCATTACAATAGAAAAAATCAAAGCAGTAATAATCCAACCGCTTCAAGCTATCTGATTTCTTGAAATAAATGTTGTGTCTCGAGTGTGATTATATAAATAATTTTTTTACACATATACTGTTTGATTACGATACATAAAATATTTATTTTTCATATAATATGATAAAATAAATATAACTTTCAACTTCGATTGCATCAATTTAAAAAGTGTATTTACGACGTTAAATATAAAAAAAGACAAGAATATCATAGATTTCTCATGAGGAGCAAAATAATTATCACAAATTCTTACCAAGAGTTAAAAATATGAAAATCCATGTGGTTTTACAACTCATAATTAACAGTGATAACAACCAACTAAACACGGAATCGAAAATAAGAATGACACGATTTCAATCCCTGAGCGCGTCTTTATAAGCGTTTGATGCTAAGCAAAACCTTTGTAAAATAATAATGTTTGCTGTCATACAATGTGAGAAACCGAGGCGTTGCACAAAGTTGTTCTTGTTTTAATTAATTCTATGACTAAATTGTATTCCTGTTTTTCTTGTTTTCAAAAATATAAATAAATTATTTTTCAATCGACTTAAATCTTGTGTTAGATTTTCTTTTCTTTATATTTTTTTTCTTACAACTGCATGAACAGATACTTAAATAATAAATATAAAAAAATATAGTTATATAACGTAACTCGCATCATCAATACATGTACAAACATCCGAAACAGTTCCAACCGGTTTAATTTAGGATATTATTAAAAAGATGTACCATCGTCGTATTTTATTTATCAAACAAAAGTTTATTTAACGATATATAATTAAGGTCATGTTAAGTGATAATGTTTTTCAATAGTTCTCTTTGATGTTATTGTTTTTGTAGTATTAGGCACATAATATTTATGCTACACTAGGGATATTCTGCTTGATAGATAGTTGTGATGATACAATAGAATTTTCGCTAGTGCATTCTGCTATCTATAAATATATTTTAGTGAGGATTAATCTAAAGAAACCAATTACTTCTTTATTTATGGGCGTCACATGTTATTATATAACGCACAGGTGCTATACATTATACATAATTAAATTTATATTTTATAATTACTTTATGATGGTGATGTGGCTAAAACATAATAAAATAAATGCGAAAAACTAGGTCAAACCCTCTGATATCAGTGTTTCTGTGTCAAGGATTTATCTCTATACATGTATATTAAACTGAATGTCTGTTTTACAGTGTCATAAATTATTTACGTCACGAAGCAGATTAACTAACTTACTTCTTTTAACACAATAACCAAGGTAGAAAATTTATATTTTCAACAACGATAAAATTACTTTAGATTTTTATGATTTTCAAAATAAAGCACACTTGAAGCAAAGTATACTTTTTAGAATTAGTTAATAAAATCTGTAAGTAACATTACAACTAAATTCTATGAAAGCTACACTCCAATACACAATAAATCAATTTTCAAATTTTTGCAGATTATGATTTTAATTTACATTATTTGTTCAAAAGTACAGAGATTTATATATATATATATGTCTCGAATTATAAGACGTTATTTTAAAATGTCTCTTGCAAGAGTCTGAACGCATTTCTGTTGTGTTATGATCAAATTCTTAAGTTAGTGTCTTGCTACATGATTATATCTATTTTCAATGTTCAGGATTTTTACTTAAACTTGTTTAACGTGCCGTTGTTTAAGAAAAAAGAATCGAGAAATTTATCTCTAAATATTTTTGTATCGGTTGTAAAATATCTATTTATTGACGAAGTGTAATCTTTCTTAAATTTTTTTAAGGTAAAAGATTTAAAAAAGGAGATTCCGCAATCTATTATTTATATGTATAGATGTTTTTGGCATTTATAAAGGTAATTCTGAGATGATTACAAAAACTATGGATCTTATTCAGTTATGATATTTGTATTCAATTTCAATTACTTTGGAAATTATTTAAAGAAACTTTCATACTTACGTGCTAATACCAATCATTCATTGTCAATTATTCATAAAGATTTGGGCGCCTTTTTTATTTAATAACGTTGCTGTTCTATTTCATAATTTAATGGCATTTTAGTGACACAGATTTCAGATAAATCATAAACAGAACTCATTACAAATCATCAGTATTAATAGTCAATTAAAATACAATTAACAAACCACTAGTCCATTACTAAAGCGAGAATTATCTCTCACTGTATGGATTTTGTGGTTGTTTTTTTTTATATTAACGTATGTTTGTAACATAACGTTCATGGATTTGGATGGCATTTTGTTTAATATCAATCAAACAGCGACAAAAAAATGTTGTATATATATATTTATAATATGGCATTATTGATTACCTTTCCAGTATTATTAATAATATATTAATGCATGCACGAAAAATTCAACCTCAGCCAAAATTTATTCTCACATCAAATCTTACCAACTCGAGTTCGAGAGTATATAAATGTTTAGGTGATTATGTTACTTTTTTGCTTAAAATAAGTATATAAGTTGGTTGTGTTTCTCAAAATAAAGGCCAAACTGAGGGCCTCCGACGGGAATGCTCAGGGGCGTATGCCGGCAATGTGTCAGCACGCGGGCATGCTGAGAACCGTCGGTACGTACCAAGCCAATGCCTACAAGCCGATTATAACCACGTTCTTTGACTGAGAGTTACAACGCGAACAGTCTCTCTCTTCAAATAGAACTGGTGCGGCACTTCGTAGTAAAGCACCAGATAGATATACTTTTAGTGTAAGAGTCCTCTTTGAAACAATGTAAACAAAACTCACGGATTGGGAACTATAAAATCATTAGAAAAGACCGCCTCTCCGCCGAAGGGGGCACAGTTATCCACTACAGAAGGGTACGGTTATTCATTGCATCCCGCTCGATCCTCCCCAACTTAAAAACATAGAAGCATCAATCTCTCAGTTCAGTATAATGGTCCATCAGTCCATCATACCAGCATCCGTTAACCTATCTCCATCAAAAATATTTGAGGAGAGAGACCTTCAGCCAATCGTCTCCATATATTCGGGACGTTGCAGAGAGTGGCGCAATGAAGCAACACTGTCCTGAAAATGCGTCTTTTGGTTAGACCAAACCGACCACCCGCTTTTGATAACGGAGAGAAGGCCAAATATCTAGCAGACAGTCTCGAGAGCCTATGCTGTCCAAGTCAGTAATCGTGTGACCTGCGTCACGTAGATTAAGTCGACGAGTCCGTATTTCAAAGACTAGTGCAACCACTCGTAGACGCCGCAAGAAAAGATATGTCACTTACGGAAGTGACCGATACAATCCACACATTTAACGCCAAAAAGGGATTCACTCTAGCTTCCACCCGGTGCACCGCCTCACGGAGTACATCGCCAAGGGTCTTCTAAACAGATGTCCCTATAAGATGGGTGCCATCTTCTTTGGTGTGTCGAAAGCATATGACAAACTCTGGCACAGCGGCTTCATTTACAAGCTGTTGAAACTAAAACTACCAGACAGGCTCGCTCACATCATTCGAGCCTGCTTGTCGAATCGCTCTTTCCACTATCGAGTGGAGAGGACCCTCTCCTCCCCCTGCTTAAAAAGTGCTGAAGTTTCTAAGGGCTTCATTCTCTACTCATTTACACACCATTACACTTTTTTACTCGCTATACAAGAGTGATATTCCGGTAATAAAGGGACCAACAAATCTTGCCCTGTTCGCGGATAACACCGCAGTTTATACCTCGTCAAAGTTTCTGGACTATATCATCTCGCGGCTTCAGATAGCAGCTAAAACTTTAGAGAAATATTTTACCAGAAGCAACCGAACAAGCATCCCGTCCCAAAAAACTGCTTTGTACGACAACCCTATTTCTTGGCAAAGGCAGCCTAATATTTCTAGGATAGGTATTTCACATTGAACCCCCACATTCAGACGGTTAGGAATAGGGCGGTCTAAATCTTAGGTCGCCTATACAACCTGATTTGCAGTTAGCGTAAATTGTCCGTTATAAATAAGGTCAAACTTTACAAGGCCTGCATACTTTCTGTCATGTCGTACGGAAGCGAGTGCTTTGCCCATGCTCATCCCTCAACCATTAACAAACTGCAAGTGTTGCAAAATAAATACATGCGCACAGCAACAGGTACATCTGGAACTCTGATCTTCATAGGATGCGGATTTCAAGACGAACTCAAAGAGATGTTTCGAGACGGCACCGATACATCCCAAACCATGAATAGTCAAAGCGTGTGACTATACCCCATCTCCCAACTCCCCGATAGGTAAGAGTAATCCTAAATACGTCCTCTTAGATCCTGACTATAAAATAATAATGACTACATAGATACAATTACCCCACTACACTAAATTACAACACCAACACACAGCCTCTTTGCCAGCAACGACGAGGTCCCATGTCTTACACGTCGCTCCTGCGTACTGCTGTCGGGGGGCTTCGGACAATCTCAACGTACGATGTCATCCTTCCTTTCAACGACGTCCTAAGCTGAGGTCGGGCCTCTCAGAGGCTGCATTAGGACTTCCGTACCCCCACCGGGCCCGTCAAACCCTAATTTAACGAGTAGATCACATCGGGCCACCAAAGCCATAAGGGTTGCAACAGCTACAGTCAAATCTATACAAAAAAGAAGCTGAAACTAGTTTAAAATCATTTTTATACTTTGTTGGGAAAAAAATGTTTTCGGAAGAAAACGTTTGTTTGAAAAGGATATTAAAAACAAGATATATATATTTTTATTCGTTTCGGATAAAAATATTCATATACTTTATTTATCAATTCCTTTGAACAACTAAAGCGGTAATTAGGTAGATGATTATATGGATTACATTTACTTAATTTTAGCAAGAAATAATGTTTTTAATTATAAATTAATTTTACATTATGTATTCATAAATTTTGGGAATCGTACAAACTAGGAATTGCTAACTTATTTTTACTCATTTTTTATATTACCTTTGTTATACATAAAATTATTTATATAAACATACAATTGTGCGATAACATTAACTACTTTATATTAGTTTGACCTAGTTAACAAACTAATAGAATAAGCAAAATTCGACAAAATCTTTATCTAACTTTCTTCTTAGTAAATTAATGCTAACAGCTTTGAGGGCTCTTTCAGTAACGATTTTCAGACACCTCGTTATACATCTGAGTGTATACATCTCGGGCAGAATACCATTACTTCAGTAGATTGCATCCTGCAGACAAATTTGAAAAATTTGCGTTCATATTTCTTTTATAGCATTATAAACGTTGAAGATGTTGCCGTTGAAATTGTTGTAGAAATGAAGTATATGGTTGCTAGTTTTCCAACTTTAGAAATAGAATGCTATTTTTTTAAAAAGGCGAATTATATTATATGAATGATGATATAAAATCAATTTACTTATACGATATAAGCTATTTCAATTATCAGTTACTGTCTGTAGAATAATTCTGGTAATACAAACTCTGCGAGCATAGTAGAATGTTATATAATATGTGAACATGAAAATCCGACTGAAGCCATCTCACGCTGTTAATTAAGTGTCGTTCACGGGCAGGGGTCGCGTACATTATATTGGGTTAAAACAGTTGCAATAAAAGCAAGATGACAAAATTGCCTGATAATTTATTAATATTTTATTTAATAAATACATAATTTCATAAAAATATCATTGATAGTATCGTCACTTACGATGACGTATTTAATGTATGGTGTACATCATTTAAATTATTGATATTGTTAAGTTATAAGAAGAAGAAAAAAAAGAACAAAAACATTGTCCTTCTCTAGTTTTATTGAAAAATATCACTTTTTCTATGCGAGAATTTAAAATGCAAGAAATGGGTTTTCGAGTGTAATTTGGAGCGAAATAAAAAATTGTTAAAAATCTCAAAGCATAAGCAGAAAATATTAAAACTGAATTTTAAAATTAACTACTAGAAATTATAAATATTTCTGGTGAAAGTTAGAGTTGTGTAGAATTTATTGCAGCCTGTATTGCGCTAGCTGGAGTAACGTAATTTCAGCCTCTAACAGGAAAATACCTTGAATTAGTTACTTATTACGACTGCATTTCGTTCAGTAAGGAATGAACTCAAAGGTTAAAATTAATTACAATTTCCTAACATGTCTCTTAAAGTTTCTTAATAATAAAATAATTAAAAATAAATAACGAAATAACAATATTTTTTTATTCCGGAAATATTTTTATCCTATAAAAGAATAAAGACCAGCTGTTTCGATGATTTCGAAATTTTTATATCCTTTCTATTAATTGATCAACGAAAGGTAACATTATAAATTCGATTACTAAGCCAACATTCCATAAACGTTTATATCGTAATATTAATGAGATTAGTTGATATTAATTAAATATTAATAATAATTGGGGTTAAATTTAAATAGAATTCATTAACTAACACATATAAAAACAATAATTTTAACATCCAAATGTATTTGAAAGTGTTGTCAGTTGCAATATTAGTTAGATAAATGAACTAAATAAACTATTCCTATAAAAATCACAATAATATATTGTTAAGTTCTATATTAAAGTTATTTTATATTTAGTTAACTATGATATTTACAAGCATTAAATTTACCTAAAGAATTTAATGTATTCGTATTATGTATGTATTTTTATTTAAAGCGATACTATTTACAAGACAATAATGTATTTAAAAGAATAATCCTTTTTGTTGCAGACAAAGATCAAAGAGATGATGTAAATTACATTACTGAAGGGATTGTATAGAACCTCTGGAACTCTAATTTCTGTCCTTAGCTTAACATATTTTGTATACTCCTTACTGTATATTTAAAAAGTAAGTCAGTCCAATCGTCCAATGCCGATTCTTACAAGAAATTATGTTAAATTTAATAACCCAAAAAACACTAACTGATATGTAAAAGTTTAAATTGAATTAGTATCAAGCTGTTTTGGTAGTCGTATAATTAGTTTTACCTACGTAAAAATAGTCCATTGATTAGAATGGGAAAAAAATGTCCTTTTAAACAAAAGTAGGATTTAAGCAATTCATAATATATCCAATATTTTACAATATATTTATATTAAAGCAAATATGTTTAATAAATACCAAAAATTAGTTATATATTAAACGTTAATATATAATGTGACCAATTACAACATTAATGTTTAACCTTACAAAAACACTGTCGTAAGGTTAAAATTACACTCGCATATGTAAATATGATTCTATCTGAAACAGTGTTTAGTCGCTCAGCAATTACAGTTATCTTACAATTACCTTGCAGTATATTGATGTACTTACCTTGTGCCATTTTTGCAAACGTCCCGAACACAGCCAGAGGTTATACTGTACTAGCTTGTGAAGAAATGGAAACCACACAACGCCTGTAATTGCATTAGCCGCATTATCTATTTTTACAAGTCAGCCATATACTAAATAATTTACGTCAACGATAGATACTTATCACATCTGTGGCTTATTGACATTACAGGTAAATAAATATGTACGTATAAAATATTTTTTAAGGTCTAATATAAAAGAGAAACCTTTAATTAAACATTTTTTTTAACAAAATAGTTTATACGCCTAATAAACAGAGGAATTGTATACAAGGAATATTTTTATTGTTTGTTCTTTTAAATATAATCACATTTTTAAGGGGATATATTTATTTTTGGAATAGTATTAATAGAACGAATTTGAATCAAAATTATGTTTTGATATTTTATCGAGATTGATTCCTTTTAAATTTGCACATGCATTGCATGTTAATGTACTAAACTCAGAAAAACATGTACAAAGTCATATTAAAATTATAGCTATCGTTACCAACTGACAGCGAAATCTATAGATTGTGTCATGTGATTTGACACACAGCACAACCGTTGCGTCTAGGTCCTGTGGTAGGTACATGGAATTTTGAGACTACTTATAGTTATTCTGATATCTAAGCTATGTTACTGTGAGATTTCACTATAAACCGTTAAGTAGTATTTTTGAGAAAGAGCAACAAATATCATACATTTTCACAAACTTTTATATTGATAATATTTCTAGGTTTCATAAATTTGGAGCACGCGAGGAGTGAGGAATAAGTGCGAAGCATTTTGAAATTGAGTTTTGTCGATTAATGATACATAAATTTTGTCTTAATATTATTGATTAATTATGTGTGAGATTTAAGGTATTCAGTAAATATAATTTTTGATACAAGATTATGTTTGAGTTAATTTTATAAATATTTCTTGTAATGTTAATCTGTTTAATATTTTATTTTACACAATTTCATTCTATTATTAATTTATTTAGTACTGTACTGTATTTTGTCTATCTTGATCCACTTTCAAAACCAAACCATGTCAATAATTAATTTATTAATATGAAGTTGAATGTTAGCTATATACCATGTGATGATTTGATTATCAAACGAAAAAAGGACTATGAATAAAAAAAAAGGTTTTAATTGTTCGCCGATGTATATTTATAAGTAACGAAATGTCTTTTTATGTGACAAATTTATGTCAATTTTTTATATCTGTTTTGACTGTATCAATATTTTTACTTATTGGTGTTATTTGGTCACCATAAAATGAAGGTAAGTCAAAGAAAAAGAAGTCAATAAGTAGAATAGAATAATGTAATGATATATTTTGTTTCTGAGGTATTAATATTTTTAAAAATAACTTTATTATGTCATCATAGGCTATATTGACACTATCGGTTGTGGCCCTCTAGACAGATGAATTTTGCTGAATTAAGATGAATAACAAAAATAAAAAGAACAAACAATGAATTAAAAATACTGCTTTTTTAAGGATATCAAAATTTTGTATTCTATAATAATCATTGATTTTTTACGCACCTGGTTGAGAAATTTGCCTCAAATTATTCATTTATACTGTTTTTCTTTTACGTCTATTCATATTTATTCTGTCATGTTCAGCGATATGTAAAATGAATTTAGATAGTACTGAAATTTCCATCACCAACCAAAACATGACTGACATAATCGGTGTTTTCACTGATAAAGGCTCCTCTGTTTATGTCAGACTAAAATCAATTTTCGGGGAAATGCAGCCACCGTACGAATCAACTGATATAGATAACGTACGTTATTAACTAGGGATGTTAGATGAAACTCTATTTGCTTTAGCGGTATTTATCCATAGTCCAAATGAGGATCAATATTTCATGTTACAATTAAAATAATATTTTTTTGCTAAGTAAATAATGGTGAGTTGTCAGATTTATTTAATTTGTCACAATAGTATCGTAATAAATTATTTTCAAGAAAACTTTTATCATATACAGTAATACAGTAAAGAATTCGAATCTTTGGACAGATTTTATTAAATCAGGGCGGCTATGTTTGTTGTTTGTCATCGCAAAACTTAAAAAAAACCCGAAAAATATTTGCAAACATATAATACTTTGAGAATCTGGTTTAAAATAATTAAATTGTACCAATGCAAGAATTCTTAAATTAAATTGTTTTAAAAAAGTTATAATATATTCGATTAAAAGTTTAAAATTATAATAAAATAAAAAAAAAATGTAACGATTGCTAAAATAAAAATATTGTAATTTCCAAGCATACTTGAAGATTATCTACAAAAAGCTTAATACCGATAAAAGGAGAGATTTGATGAAATACATTAAAAACTCGTTTCAGGCATCTAAAGACAATACAAAATCGAGATTTGGTCACCGTGAATCTTTAAATAATTTTCATAAAGTTGATCAGACTATAAGCAGTCCGGAGCTTGTGTTACCGAAGCTTTGGACGACTCTTAAAAAATCGGAGAAGCATATCGCCATTGACCGTATTTGGAAATCACCGCGAGACGGTCCTTCGGCATCAGAATCGAATTTAGTAAGTTATGCTGTGTATTATCTCATAAAAATGCTATCTATCGTAAAATTTTAAAGTTGTATAAGGCATTGCATACTATTATTTTGTAATTAACAATATTTTGTGTATACTTTGTCGCATAAATAAAAGAGAAATGTTAAGCGGGTGGAATAATAGAATTTAAACCTTTGTCCTACTTGCGAAGCTCTATAAATTTAGATAAGTTTATTTTGTATAAAACTTGTATTGGATATTACACTTTTGAGGCTTCTAAATCTCTAAATTTATATTCGATAGCCTAGGTCATTTTGTAATTTGATTTTATGGATGAATCGAATGTAATAACAAAATTTTACAGCCTGAGAAACGTGATGAAGAAATAAGAAATATAAATCAAACTGATAAAAGACCATTGGCTGAAGGTGACAGTTCCAGTTCTGTAATGCAGAATTCTTCAAATTCTTCCAAAAAAAGCTCTAAGAATGTGCAGGAGAGCCAAAAATATGAAGGATATAAAAATGAGAAGTCTAGTACATTTTGTGAAAACAAGTGTGCTTTAAAGGTGAAATTTATAAGTTTTATGGACTGAGTAAAGTGTTCATATTTTGATAAATTTATAAAATTTGTTTCTACATTTATTATGACTTAGAAATTCTTGTAATAAAAAACTGTTTTCTTTTATTTCAGAGAACGTGGCCATGTTAGTATCTTATTAATTATGAAAATGATTTAAGGTGTATTGTACAAATAAAACTTTTTTTTACCCAATTATAGTCTCTCCATCGTTAGACCCTAATGATCCGTTGACAAGGCAAATTCGTGACATACATCATGAGACAAGAAAAAGCGCCAGGATAATAAAAGACTCAAGAACAAGACTTCTTGATATACAGAAGGTTATTTAATTTATTTTAAACTTCATTCATAATTTATTAAATATTGTTTTATATGTCATGGTAAATTTTATTATTCCAGAAAACTAATCTCACTGAAGCCGATATAAAGGAGTTGGGGGACCGCAATGAATTACTTTTGCGGGAAATGGAACGCTTTGACCGTCTTACTAGAAATATTCAAAAGCTGGTTGGTCCTGAAATATATCAAGTAAAGTTAAAAGATTGTCAGCAAATGGATAACATTCCTAATAAAATATACGGTGTGTATGGAGCAAACATATCTTATTTTGAATAAAAATGTCTATGATAATTAGAAAAAATGATTAAAATAGGTATTCCAAAAAAAAGATCCGTTTCTTTTTTATGTTTACATATTAATTTAAGAACCAAAAAAAAATGAATTTCACTTCTAATTTTTTTCCTTTAAAAGAACTCTTATAAAATAAACAAGTATTGTTTAACATTTCCCCGTTGATGCAGAGTCCTTAACTTTACACGAAAAAAAAAGGAAGGAGCCATCTGGAATTTTGGGTTTTACAAAAAATAATATTGGGGAAAACGAGGCCCCTACTCGAAGCAAATCCGTATGTGAAAATGTTTTAATTGGGTGTTTTTGATGAATTTTATTTCATAAAATGTAAAAAAAATTACTTGCATTCGAATATTACACAAATTATACAGATATAATGGTGTTTTTTTAAAGGAAATCGATTTGACTCGGAAATTGAGCGAAAGTTATGATATGCAGGAAAAATTGGTAGCTGATAATGCGGATTTGGAAGTAAAAAGGTTTGCGTTTTGACTAATGAAATAAGAATGTTTAGTTAACCATTTAAAAACGTATATGGGGACATCTAATACATTAGAGTTAAAGATTTTATGATAGTTTTTGTCTTCAGAAAATATATTCCTTCAAAGTAAGGAATTTTTTGAGCTAAGTTATATACACGAAAGTTATTAAGAAGGTTCGAAATTTATACGTTTTTTAACAGCCGCTTTTAGGTTACGTCTTAAAAGGTTAAAGTTCTCATAAATATTTGCAAAAACAAAAATAAAAATTATATAAATATTATGATAAAATGGATGTAGTTATTCTTACTTTTAGATATTCTTATAGTTGTAGTTGTCGTTTGTAATATCAAAATGTTTTTATTCTTGTACTTTACTCAAAATTTTATTATTTGTGATATTTCTTTTATATAAAGTAGTTAGAAAAGTGCAAACTTTATTGTTATTACCTACTTTCCAATTAAAATCATATTTTTAATATTGTTTGAAATAGACTGACACAAAACGTTGCATACTAGATTATGATTATTTAAAAAGAGAATTTTAAAAGTCAATCCGTCATGCAGTAAATATTGAATAACTGTCAATCATCATCAAAATTTCAAAACTATGTACACTTAAGCAATAGCAAAATTAAAAAAAATAAGATGCAATAAACATAGGGTAAGTAATAATTAAAATTAATTTTAGATACATCCTTTACAAGGAGTTAATGACGAAGGATCAAAACTTGGAGACTTGTCGAGCTCAGATCAAAAGGCTCCAAGGCGAACTAAAATTAATGAACAAAGAGAATGCTATGCTTCATGAGAGATTAAATAGAAATAATCCAGAGGTATTCATTAAAATAACTCAAGCTTTCATAACGTTGTACTGGTAGCGAAAACGTTATTACGGTGTATAATTTCAATGAACGGAATAATTAAAATCCGAGTTGTAAATTTTTAAGTAACAGTCAAAGTTATATTTTCATTTTACGGGTGTATAGAAGTTTAGCCTTTAATCAACGTACAGGTAAATCCTACACCACAGCTCGTTAGAAGCTTTGCTACTAGATCCTAAATTGCACAAGTTTTTCTGAACAAATTCAGTTTAACCGAAACGGACTTTTGTAAATTGTTCTTAGTGAGGCGAATATAAAATATATTTATTAACTCTTGAATATTTTGTCTGTCTCCTGACAGGGCGATGCTACTTCAATGAACATCTCATGTGATCAAGACTCAGATGTATGTAATCAGGTGAAATAAAAACAAATATATGGAAATTTTGTATAGAACTCCATTAATTTTTTTTTACGTCTAATTGTATAATAATATTTTTTTCATTTTAAAAGTTTAGGGAGCTCATTTCCAAAGTATTTAATTTTTTCTATTTTATAGGAAGACGAAAGAATTCCGATAAAGGACGCCGAAGAACTGCTGATAAAATTAAATAATTACAATAATACAACAGTTGATATTGTAAGAATTTCCAATTAATTAGTTGTAATTTTAACATAATTTTTTTATAATATTTCATGTTTGTTTCTTAGGAAAAACAACTTGTTGATTTGGAATTAGAAGTGCGTAATATAAGAATAGAAATGGCTGACGTTAAAGCGGCTGGTAGCGCTTGCCGTGGTGGCGGGGGTCAGAATACATGCTTTGAACAACCGGTATTCAATTTACGTCTGATTGATAGAGCAATAGTTAATTAATTTGTTGTTTCAAAACCGACTCTCGGAGCCAGTTACTTTGAACTAAATAGAACCTTAATATTATTTAAATGATATCCGTTCTATACTCGTAGACCTGAAATAATAATAGAATTGGAAAAACGTACATATTATAGTTTCTTTTTTTAAATTATATAATTAATTCTGTAAAAAATAGTTATAGATAAGATAACTGGTATAAAGGTGGTACATCATACTTTTACTGAGTAATTTTTTTATCCTGCTGATAAATATTGTCACAATGTAACAAAATAATTTATCAGGAGCTACATATTTGTTTACAGGGTGGGGGGCCGCCAGTCCCTCCTATGACGAGAGCTGTAAGTATGCTTTGCACATGTTAATAAACATAAGTAAGGAATCAGAAAACTACATTTAGTATGAATGTTGTTTTTATTTTAACAAAAGATTATTATTGACCTTTAAAAAACAAAATGATTTCTTACTGCATTTAAGAAATAAAACTACGAAAGTAGTTCCATGACTGTTTGTTAACTTTACTAGATGTAATATCTGAAATAATTGTTTATGAATATACATTCTTCACTAACCATCTATTTTGTCCTTAATTTTATTGTACTTAATTCAATTTTTCGTTCTTAGGAGATAAAACATATAAAGAAATCAAATCCTTCTCAGAAGCCTATTGTGCACATGCTTTGTTGCTTAAATTGAGCTATCATATAACTTACGGTCCTGTCGTGAAACGACAAGTACATATTGTGAAAGTCTTCTCTCTTAATAACGCTGCTGATATCATACGAATATTAATTATCAGAAGTATTAGGTAAATTAGCATTTGAAACATTTGTGGCAATTACAACTATTTCCAGATTTTACTATAACGTAACCATTGGGATTAATTTAAAAAAATTATAGAGTAAATCAACGAGCTTATCGTATGCAGGAAGTATTAGTCATAGCTTTATTTTAATGCCTTCAATTACCCTCTGCTAATTATATTTTCAATGTTTGTAACTAGGCTTATGATTTGTTATATGATATGTCAAACATTTTTTGCTAAATTCAACTAATTGCAATTATGTGGATGAAAGGGATAAAGAGCCTCAGTTTCACGCTTTATTTAATCGATTCGGCGAACCTAACAGTCGAAGTCACGGGCGGATGTTAGTCTTAAAATATTATCAATCCCAAAAAAATATAAATTGTAAAAGCAAAAACGTAAAACAAAGATATTTTATGTAAAAAACCATGTCTCTTAAATGAAGTGTTCCAAAATCATAACCAAAAGTTATTAAAGGCTATCTTTTGTTTCGTGTGGTCGTCTTTAAAAATATCTACTTATTTTATAATATAAAGATAGGGAGGTAATTTAAAGTCAGTCATGTGAAAAATTATTAACAAAAAACATACAAATCTATTTCATGCCGAATCAATGAAAGGTAAATGACTTATCTGTATAAAAACAATGAAATTGCGGTTTCAGTTATTATTTTAAAAATTCTTTAAAAGTGCCGTAATAGCTCTGTGAATATTGCGTGAACTGAAAGATGGAATACGTGAACTATCTGCCAGTTTCAAGTTGGGTCGCATCATTTCAATAGTGGTATACCTGAAATATATGT
>DVQP01000799.1:0-19324 GCA_018231745.1 Danaus eresimus | reverse complement strand
GCACTCCCTTTATTACATATGGCAGAATTTATAATTATTAGTAATTCAATAACATTAATATTATGAATGGAACTAAATTCACTGTGTTTGAAATTAAAATGTGGATGAAAAAGATCTAAAATACTATAGTTTTTGTGAACAATGTTTCCTTGTAAGAGTTCAGTTTTGTATTTTATATATAAAAATCTGATTATTAGACTAAAGAGTGACCTGTGCGAGACATTCCTCCCATACTGTGGTGTACGCCTCTAGCCCAAGGTCTCCATGGCCCATGCCCGCCTTCACTACTTCCATTTCCTTGTTCAGCTCCTGTTCCGCCGCGTCCAGCTCCTCGCGTGTGAACTGCTCGTAAGGATGCTGTTCCAGATACGCCAAGTGTGACGCCTGTAACTGTACCGCTCGCTTCTTGTCCACACCTGATGATGATTGGTTAAAACTTTTTATATAAGTGATATAAAAATTATCTGATAACCTAATATATACGCACTTATACTAAATTAATTTAAAATGATGATGTATGTGAAAAGCATAATATATAGAACACTAAATAACTATAATATTTTCGTCTGTTGCAAAGAGTTTAAAACTCTCATTATTGATAAATTAGGAACAGTTAAAAGATAAACTTCCTTTAGGTAATTAGGTAATTCATAAGTTCACAATTATACTTTAATTTTATGAGTATTGAGTAACATAAATAATGTGTCCGTGTTACCGGGAGGAGGGTCGTGTAATGCGTCATAATGCAGCATGGATAACATTTCCGCCTTTAGCAGTTCCTCGGCTCGCTGTAGCGAGGTGAGGGCGCCACCTGTTCTTCCCGCTCCGCCAACCACTTCCACTGGACGAGCGCAGCCGCGTCTTATAGCGCTGGACCGAAGCGCTAGGGCTGCTAGCCCTGTCATTAAATTAATTATAAAAAATTTCCACGTTTAATACGTACTCGCTAATAATAGTTCTCATTCGTTCGTCGTTTAAATAAATCCTATCTTTTTGAAAATTTTAGTACTATCAAATGTTTTAGAGCTTCGTATCCAAATTCTTTAAAATGTAAATAAGTATGTAGTGATGACACTTAAGTTGCTTTATATATTTTTTTTATGTATTATCAGGGGTTTTCATGCAATTGGTAACAATCATGTAGACATATGAGATGTCATACGTTTCTCCTCCTGTTCCCTGAGGATCCTGTCATCGACGTCAGCCTGATCGTCCACGAGCTCGTCCCCCCGTTCCGTGTCGTGGTCGTCCCGCGCCTCGGGGACCACGATCTCGTAGTCGTTACGTGGAGTCGGCAGGGATTGCAGCGCGTTACGAACAGACGCCTTCAACTTCAAAACGAAACAATTATAAACATTAAATATTAAAATTTTAACCGAATTAAGACTCAAGCCTTCGATAGAAAATCAATTACGTAGTAATTGTAGTAATATATATAATAAGTGACTTGTGCCGTGCCGTCGGTTTTAGCAGATATAGCGAACATAAGAACATACACAAATATAAGCTCTTTCTTAATATTTACCTGTTTCTGTATTTGGTTGTTTTGTTGCGGCGTGTCTCCTATTAACCTGTCCTCTGGGTTGATGCTTAGTTTGTCACGTAGTCCTGGAGTCTGTAATTATACATAATATATATTAAGCATAAATATTAAATTAAATTCTTCATATATATATTATTTTATTGTAACTTACCATAATCGTCGCTTGTCCTCCTGGGCCAGGCGTTGCAAAGCTGTTTGGCGTTGATACGTCCGTTCGCGATGACCTTAAAAAAATTATATGAAAACAACTTTATATACAAAATTTACTTCTCATTTCTGAGGAATATGTTTCAGCTTTCATGTTTAACTCTTTCATCCATTCTCAACCTTTGTTCAAAATCTTTTAAAACGGATTTACATAAGAAACAAAACGTAAGTAGAAACAATATCTCATATACAGACACAATGAGATATGAGAATGTCTAATAGGTGTAGTGAGTTTAATATAGATGTATGTGTACCTGAATGGTGTAGACAGCACCGCATTGGGTGTGGCGATGACCTGTGTCTGTGGCATTGCTCCGGAGAAATCTGATTCATGCAGAGGAGTGTTGAGCCCACCCTTTAGGGGTGTGTCTACATGGGTCAGGGCCATTACATTCTGGGCCTCCATTAAAATCCTGTCGAATAAACATATATTAAATAATTCACATTTATTATACCAATATGTATGTATTACTCTTATTTCATAAACTTTAAGTATGTGTTCATAATTTACATTACAATAGAAGATAAAAATCATGCACTGGTTAAATTTGTATACAAAGGTATTATGCATTCAAAATAAATAACTAGAATCAATGAAGGGGATGGCTATAAGTATGGTAAATATAAAAGAGCTGTAAATCTTCTCTTTATCAATCATGACCTGTCCTGTGCAGGTGCAGGTGTTCTTAGCGCGGTGGCGGGTGCAGGTGTCAGAGCGTATGTCGCCAGGAGGGCGTCCGTAGCGCCGCCCTCCACCGCGCTCCCGCGAGCTTCCTCTGACGCACGACCCAGCTTCACTACCTGCTGTAACTCCTGGAAGTGGATAGCAGGGGTTATAAAATAACGAACAGCAGTAACAAGTTGGAGACGTGAGAGATTTCAATATTAAAAGGTGGTTCACCATCATTCATGGTATAACATTTGTAGAAAAAAGTTCAGGTATTTAGGTATGTAGTCTTCCATCAGCTTGCTAATCAGGTACTATTTAACTGATGTGTTAATCAATATTTTTATCACAGCTTTAGTCTTCTATTAACTCATAAATCTCATCTCTAACATAAAATCATCATCTATTTAGTATGGTTTTGATACAAAACAAGTGCAAAGATATTGAGTTTACAAAACCGAATGGCCCATTATTAAAAGCCTTTTTACAGTTAACCGCTAACCTGATCAGTAACTTGTGGTTCAGGCAGCACAAGTTTGCTGCGTTTCCTCGCTGGCTGATCACCCTGCAGCATAGCTTGTGGCACATCATTTTCTTTACGCTGTTTCAGCTTCTGTTTGTCTTTGCGGCGATCCCTCTGAAGAAAAATAAAAGTAATTTATACTTATAGTATCATTCATCTCGTCATGAGCAGATTGGTTCAAAGTGAGAGGATATTGTAAGATATAAATACTTCTTCTTTCTCCGACAGTAGCTCCCCGTCAAGATGTTGCTGTCTCAGTCGGGAGAAATCTGGTGCCATAGGATCAACGACTTCTGTGGATGTATCATAAAAACCAGCAGCTGGTTTCTTTTCAAATGGAATCTCAGAATTGTAATTGACACCACGTTTCTTTTTGCGCCTGAAATTATTTTTGTTAAAGTTGAATGTTACACGAATTCGATTTTACCCATTCTATTATTATTTTCAACTGTATGTTTGGTGACTCCTTTAAACTCGATTTTGATCCACTTTGTTTATCATTTTTCTATAGATATTTTTTTTGTACTTGATAGTTGTACATATATAATACTTTGCTAGATACCTTATAGGCACAGATATGCCAGCAGCACTCAACTCCCTCCTCTTTTGTAAGGCCGCAAGTCGCCGAGCCTCTTCTAACTGTTTCTCCCGAGCCTTTCTCTTTGCCTTTTTACCCTGAGTGTTGGCAAGACGAGCTCTAGCTTCTGACAGCATTTCCAATTCTAACAGAACATATCACAATCCAATTTAACATCAGTATAGACAAATCAATATATAAAAATAGAAGTAATATGCAAAGAGCTTTAGTAATTATAAAATCACCAATTAATTTATTCTAGTAATTCATTAATAACTAGGATATACACATGGCTCACATATCAGAATAAAATATTTTCATAATTTTTGTTTGTCTGTTTTCCCGATTTATCTTAGAAACTCTAAACTAATTCTAACAGAACTTTCCCTCCCAAGCACCTTATATAATTATAGGTAATTTAAAATACTTCTTATTAGAGATTTTTATTTTAAAATTATAGTAAACTTATAACTATGTGGATGAAGTTCAGAACATAGCATGTATGTCATAAAGACATGCAATAATGGCAAAATTTACTCATTATATTTAGACTAATGGCAGTATATGATTTAATAAATCTTAAAAAACAGGTTATATTATGCTAAGTAACAGTACAAATTATAATTATCCATGGCATTATGTTGTTTAAAGTATTTTTCTTCAAACTTAGACTTAAAAAAAAAAACATATTTTAAACATTGGAATCTGTGATTATTTAAGTGCAATACCATAGCACTACTCAAAATAATGTAAAAATATTTCAAACAAAATAATGTCTTACCATCTTCATCCATATCCTTGGGGTCAGGTCTGGCTGGTTTTGTTTCAGGGTTTGGGTCAATTTCACCCGGCTTGAGCTTCCTTGGATCATCACCAACATCTTCACCTTCTTCCTTTTTTTGAGCTTGATCACTAAAAATGTTCAATGTCAGAATCTTAGTAAGAATCTTACAAGTTTCAACATGTAATATGTATATAAAATTTTTACAAAAAAAATTTTCATAAGTCTTTGAAAACATTTGATAGAATTTTACAATCTTCTTTAATACAATTTACAGTCTAAGTATATTTTAACTATATAAAGATAGTTGATATATTCAAGACAAAAGCTAATATCAATAGAGCTTACTCCTAAAGATAATTTTTCTCTATAAAATTGAATAACTTCAACATTTTATAGTTATAATCATATCCAAATTATTTCATTTAACCAATTTCATGTAACTATTGCAATTTTTATTTATTAATGAATTGTCCTAGTTGTTTAACTTCAGAGTGAAAATTTTTTGAATGTATAATTCAAACCAACATGAAACTGTCATAGATTATTTTAAATATGTGAACATTTAATAATTTTAATAAGTAAGTTTCACTGTTGTTATAAATATCAATTACTAATAATTTCTTACAGTAGATATTCATATCGTTCAAGACATTGTGCTGCAGTGCGACCAATAATGGGAGCAATTGTCCTCCATTGGGTTGGCATCAACTTAGCCAGATGCAACAGCTTCTCATCTTCCTCGCGAGACCATTCAGTCTTCTTGATGCTCGGATCCAGCCATTCATACCAACGAGCCTTACACTGTTTAGCAGATTTACGATGGAGCAAGGATGCAATTCGTGACCATTGATTTTTCCCATATTTCATAACCGCCGCTTTAAGAATTTCATCCTGTAAATTTAAATTAAAAAATATGTTGCAAGAAACAGGTAAAGTCAGTGGTAAAAAAGTTATGTTAACTTTAAGAAATTACAAACCTCGGTGTTTCGCCAAACGCCACCTTTTATCATAATACGCGGCATGATGAAAGTGGATAATGAAAACTATTACAAATTAATTAGGTATGGTTTAGAAAGATTTTTCTTTAAAACGCTTAAATACTATCTCTGAGCCATTAGGATAAATATACGTTTTTTAATTATCGGCAGACAAAAACTTAAACACTTAGCACAAACTAGTGTCACAAGCAACAGTAATGTTTTTTGACATTAAAGACTTGAACGAAGATATAGATTTAACACGGTTATGTATAGATAAAAACAAAAAAATTATTTAAAGTTGCCACATTAAATATGCAATAATTATTAATTTAATAAAATAAGTATTTTAAATTATATAATTCAGATTGATATGCGAGTTAGTAAAAATTTAAGCAAAACATCCAATTTATATTTCACGGTATAGTTTTTTGTTTTAACTATATACATTAAGTTGAAGTATATCTCCTTCATCAACACTATTTAAAGCAGGTAGTCTCACTAGAAACTGAGAGACGATGAAATAATTTATTAATATTTATTGAAAGTTATTAAATCTGTCTGTGAATTCGATATATTGATAATTTATTTGATTGAGAAATCTAAAATTTGTATTTTTTTTATTTTATATTTTACATAACGTTACGAAATAATAGTTGTTAATAATTTTAGTGGTATCATTTTGTGCATAAATTATGCAGATAATGTTGTTAGAATTGACTGTCATCGTTAAATAAACTAATGGAACCGTGTAGCGTTTCTAAATAGGAAAGACACTCCCTTTTCTATTGTATTTTGTGTTTGAGTTGACAAAATATATACTTATGGAAATAAAGTCGTAATGCAAATATAAAAAAACAATATGAACAGATTTATATGCTTACAAAAAGTGTGAATTTTGATAGAGGGACTAATACAATCTAAAAGGTAAATATCTTCCAATAATCTGTTATCTTAATCAAGTTGTTTAAATAAATTTTTATAGTTATATATTTGTAAAGTTTTCTTCATTTATGACATATGTCGTTGACCTAATCAGTGCACGCACTTCGTTACTGGGGCAAATGTTTACCCTATCGGATTCGGTTCAAGTAGCAATGATTAATTTCCGGTGTTATAGCAATACTTTGTTTTCCCTTTATAACATATTATATTTTATTATTTTTGTTGCAGCATGTCTACTTTGTCGAGGTCAGTCCCTATCAGCCAGCAAAAGCTGTCTGAAAAACTGATAATACTCAATGATCGGGGTATTGGAATGTTGACGCGTATTTACAACATTAAAAAGGCCTGTGGTGACGCTAAATCGAAACCAGCGTTCTTGTCAGACAAAACATTGGAATCTTCTATCAAGCACATTGTGAGAAGATTTCCCAATATTGATGTCAAAGGATTACAAGCCATAACTAATATTAGGAATGAGATAATCAAATCCCTCTCCTTATACTATTATACATTTGTAGATCTTTTAGATTTCAAGGACAATGTTTGTGAGTTGCTTAATATTATTGATGGCTGTCAGTTAACTCTAGATTTGACACTTAATTTTGAACTGACAAAAAATTATTTGGATCTTGTGACAACTTATGTTGCACTCATGATACTACTGTCTCGAGTTGAAGACCGAAAAGCTGTGCTTGGGTTGTTTAATGCTGCTCATGAAATGGTCCACAATCAGATAGATGCTAGTTTTCCGCGTTTGGGACAAATGATAGTTGATTATGATGCTCCATTCAAAAAGCTGTCGGAAGAATTTGCTCCACATCAAAAAGTGTTATCCAGTGCATTAAATTCATTATGGCATGTTTATCCAGCAAGGAATAAGACAGCGGATCACTGGAGATCAGAACAGAAGCTTAGCTTAGTGAGCAACCCATCACAACTTCTAAAACCATCTGAAACTGCAACTATGTCCTGTGAATATGTCTCATTAGAATCACTAGAGAGATGGGTGATATTTGGTTTTGCATTGTGTCATCAAATGTTGCAACAAGACCATGCAAACAAAATGTGGGTTAGTGCCTTAGAATCCGGTTGGGTTGTAGCACTATTTCGAGACGAAGTTATTTACATTCACACATATATTCAAAGCTTTTTTGATGGCATTAAAGGATATGGTAAAAGAATATCCGAAGTGAAGGACTGTTATCATCAATCCGTCCAAAAGGCAGGCTATAAACACAGAGAAAGAAGGAAGTTCTTAAGAACCGCTTTAAAAGAATTAGGTCTCATTTTAACTGATCAACCTGGTTTGCTGGGACCCAAGGCACTATTAATATTTATTGGTCTTTGCTATTCAAGGGATGAAGTGTTTTGGCTACTTCGACATAATGATAACCCACCACAAAAAGTCAAAGGTAAATCTACAGAAGATTTGGTAGACCGTCAACTGCCAGAACTTCTGTTTCACATGGAGGAACTCAGAGCACTTGTAAGGAAATATAGCCAAGTTATGCAAAGATATTATGTCCAATATCTATCAGGTTTTGATGCAGTAGCCTTAAATCTCATGATTCAGAATTTACAGGTGTGTCCTGAGGATGAAAGTGTTATATTGTCATCTCTTTGTAGTACAGCTGCCAATTTAAGTGTTAAGCAAGTTGAGAGTAATGATTTATTTGATTTCCGTGCTTTTCGTCTGGATTGGTTTAGATTGCAGGCTTACACATCTGTTGCTAAGTGTCAATTTAACCTTGTCGATCAAAGAGAACTTGCACAATTTATTGATAAAATGGTTTTTCATACAAAAATGGTTGATAATCTCGACGAGATAATGGTGGAAACTTCTGATCTGTCATTATTTTGTTTCTACAACAAAATATTTGAAAGCCAGTTTCACATGTGTTTGGAGTTTCCGGCCCAAAATCGTTATATTATTGCATTCCCACTTATTTGCAGTCATTTCCAAAACTGCACTCATGAATTGTGTCCAGAAGAAAGACACCACATAAGAGAAAGGAGTCTGTCGGTTGTTAATATATTCCTGGATGAAATGGCAAAAGAAGCAAAAAATATAATTACTACTATTTGTGATCACCAATGCACAATGAGCGACAAATTGTTGCCGAAACACTGTGCTCAAACTATAGCGCATTTAGCGAACAGAAAGAAAAAGGACAAGGGTAAAAAGAATCCCATAGAGATTATAAAACCTGGTGCAGAGAGCTATAGAAAGACTCGAGAAGAATTAACTACAATGGACAAACTTCATATGGCGTTAACTGAGTTGTGTTTTGCAATAAATTATTGCTCAACGGTCAATGTTTGGGAATACACATTCGCTCCTCGTGAATACCTACATCAACATTTAGAAAATAGGTTTTCTAAAGCACTAGTAGGGATGGTCATGTTTAATCAGGACACAAGTGAAATCGCCAAACCTTCGGAACTATTGGTCAGTGTAAGAGCGTACATGAATGTACTTCAAACCGTCGAAAATTATGTTCACATCGACATCACAAGAGTGTTCAACAATTGTCTCCTTCAACAGACACAAAGTTGTGATAGTCATGGTGAAAAAACCATTGCAGCCCTTTATACTCAGTGGTATTCCGAGATACTGCTGAGGAGGGTTAGCGCGGGTAATATTTGCTTCTCAATGAGTCAAAAAGCCTTCGTGAGTTTATCTGCTGAAGGTGCAATTCCTTTCAATGCAGAGGAATATTCAGATATCAATGAACTCAGAGCACTAGCAGAGCTAATAGGACCTTATGGAATGAAACATCTCAGCGAGACTCTAATGTGGCACATCGCTAGTCAGGTTCAAGAACTTAAAAAGCTAGTAGTACAGAATAAAGAGGTCCTCCAAATGCTCCGAACAAATTTCGACAAACCTGATATAATGAGAGAACAATTCAAAAGGTTGCAACATGTTGACAATGTGTTACAAAGAATGAGCATTATCGGTGTAATTTTGAGTTTTCGTCAAATCGCTCAAGAGTCACTGCTCGATGTGCTGGAGCGTCGCATTCCGTTTTTGATAAGCTCCATTAAAGACTTCCAACAACAATTACCCTCCGGCGAACCTTCGCGTGTTATTTCTGAGATGTGTTCAGCTGCTGGACTGTCGTGTAAAGTGGATCCTACATTAGCTTCCTCTTTGCGACAACACAAAGCTGAACTTGAAGAAGAGGAGCATCTCATAGTCTGTCTGCTGATGGTGTTCGTAGCTGTCTCTCTGCCGAGGCTCGCTCGTAACGAAGGCTCGTTTTACAGACCATCTTTAGAAGGGCATGCTAACAATATTCATTGTATGGCACCAGCAATCAATCACATATTTGGAGCCCTGTTTACTATCTGTGGTGAAGGTGATATTGAAGATAGAATGAAAGAGTTCTTAGCCCTAGCCTCGTCGTCGTTGTTACGACTTGGACAAGAGACGGATAAAGAAGCCATAAGAAATCGTGAATCCGTTTATTTGCTTCTGGATCTTATTGTTCAAGAATCACCATTCCTTACAATGGATTTACTGGAATCCTGCTTCCCATACGTGCTCATAAGGAACGCTTATCACGAAGTATATAAACAGGAACAAATGCTTTTGCATTCATAAACAGATTCACTTCCGTCATTTTCAAACATTACAATGACATTAAAAATTATCAAAAACATTTATTTCATACATTAAGTTTTTCAAGCGCCACATTTTCCTTTAATTTTCATCTAAGACACAAAATATTAATCGTAAACAATATTTTTTCCTAAAGTTTTTTGCATTTGCCTTTTTCTGAAACACTAGCGTTTAAAAAACCCTTTAGACAAACACTAACCATTTTTCGTATTTTTTTTACTTATCAAAAACATTGCAATAACTTTCTCCAAAATCCATTTGGTGAAGTCTGACTTAAGTAGTTAAGGTATTGTAAGTAGCCTCTAATTTAAATAATACTTTTATACCTAACTTAGGCTACACTACACATTTTATAACGTAGAATCGTATGACGCTTTTATAGGTGTTATATATAATAAGTAACTTCATATTATATATTACAATGACTAAGTTTTTAATTTAAAAGCCTTTTATAACGAGTATTTATCAATTCATAATAAGTTTTCATGCTTAGTATGCTTGTCTATTGTTAGTCTAGTTTTTGGATGAAATTCTGTTTTAATTCTGATTATAAGATAAGATATTTTTTCTGTAAAAATATTTTTGTTTACTGTAATACCCTCTTTGTGACTTCCATTTTATTTCTATATAATTTGTCTTAAGGATATATTAAGTTCTCCAATGATAAGTATTTAATGTTTACTTTCCAAATCTATTTACTTTACTTTAGGTTATGTAATGTTCACGTTTAAATAATATTTTTGTTTTTACTATAAATCGAACATGTTTGTTCTGTATTCCAATCATGCTTATAATTATGAAATATAAAGGTTTTGATTTTGAATACATTTTATTATTATTATTATTTTGTTAACATCTAATTTTGTATTCTGTGAATATTTAAGCAACGGTGTGAATGAAGAGTATTCTTATGTCTAATTAACTCATCGAGCGACTTGCCAAGCTGACGCTACCGCTGTGCCATGAGGCACTCTTGTAACGACAATATCTTTTATAATTTTATATTCGATTAGTTTTGCATTAGCAATGTAACTGTATTAATAGATACGTATCCACAGCTTTGTATTATCTGTATATTAAAAATACATTATGACACTGAAATTTGTTGTTTTATTTATAATCATTTTAATTTTATATTCGAATAACATTAAGGTGTAGAACACCGTTGAGCTGACCATAGCTATGTTATATCCAGTAACAATATGAAGGGATTTCATCATAGTTATTTATTTTTTAATTAACAATAATTGATTGTACTTTTAATTACCAGTGACCTGTGACTACTTAGAGAAAGAAAATTTTTATATTTTGAAATACATCACATGTGTTAATAATGACATGTTATACTTTTAATAATTTTTGTTACCTTACAGTCATTACAAAGATAAATTAAAAAAATATTAAGCGTTTTTAATAAAAATATGTTGCATTTATTTATAAATTGGCAAATTGAATGCAATCCCAAGGAATTAACTGATTTGGCCACAATTACTTTTATCTTTCTTTTTCTATTTAGTTACCAGCTATTTAATTGAATCATTGTTGCCCTATTATTATTTTACCAAAAAGCCCATACTTTATACTTTTATAAAAAAAATACCCTAAATATTTCTAGCTAATAATCTCTATTAGCTATTACACATATTTAGGTTTATATAATTGTTTATGATTTTATTGAAACTTGTAGAATTTTCAGTTTATCAAGTATGTTTACTAAAAGAAACTTTTACAGTGTCATAATTTTTAATCCTGTTCATTAAGATGAATTAAACATTCTACACCAATGAAAAAATTAAAAGGTAAGAAGTGTACTTAAATTTTAAGGGACTTTAATGGCTGACTATATCTTTGATAACAAACGTTTAAATGTAAAATGTAAGAGATTTTAAAACGAGTTTGAAGTAATTCGATATTGTAAAAAATAATTTGACAAAAGAAAATAGAGCAAAGCCTTATTTGACATCATAAAAGGAAAATCAGAATATTGGTTCCTATATTATTCATGGAATAACACTGAAAAAAGTGACCCTAACTATCTCATGGATAAGATCGGTTTTAACTTCATTTTTTTGTCTGTATTCGGATGTTCTCGCAATGCAAATGCAATATTAATGCAAATTGCTGAATTATACTTTGTTCACCGATAACAAAAAATTTGCTTAGTCATTATTTATAACTAATGTATACAATATTCTATTAAAATTGTAATTTAATGATTTTTTAAATTATTAATCAAGTTAAAATCAATCATTATAAGTTATGGTTTTGTTGTATGGAAACAATGGCATTAAATAAACTATTTAAACACATTGCGAAAATAATACTCGTGGCAATAAACTATTCAAATCAAGTTATAATGAATATATCCGAGTTTAATAATCTACATTAATGAGATAATTATTTTTAATCTGATGGTTTTTCTGTCATTACGACTTGGCTAAAACAATTTTCCCAGCAATTTTATCTATTTAATATTATATAAAAAACCAAAGAATCAATTACTAAACACGACCCATGTAAAATTCTATGTCTATGATTAATAAAAGAGAAGAATTTTATGTAAAATTTATTGTATTTTTTTTGTTATTTTGAAATCACATGTTGTAACATTCATCTCGTTAATTAAAAATATTCACATTATTTATTCTATTGTTGGTAAACTAGCTTACACTTACAAGACATAATGCCATCGATAGCTACGAGACGGTCGTGCGGCCATCGTCATTGGTCGAGTCACGCTACGTATGAAACATCACCCAGGGTTATACATACATACAAATATACAGTATTTATATTTAAATATAACATGAACATGTACTCGTTAACATCATCTAATAAAATGGCGTTTATATGGAATACTTATAAAGATTGACTCTTAACTATTATTGTATAGAAAACTTAAACGTACATCATGCTCTTTGGCTTGCACGACGAATGTTACATTAAAATATACAATCGATTACTATAATAAAAAAAAAACGTTTGAAGTGAACTACGAGAGATGGCGCCACATCCGCATCTTCAGTTACATTACGATCACATAGAATTATATTCAAAACAAAACCATACAACAATAACACGTTTGAGCCGATGATAAGAAAAATGCAACTTTAATCACAAGTTTGAGACAAAACATCAGTCTAGTAACATTTGATCATTTGGCAATAGTTATTAAAATTCTCATAACTACAAATAAACAAATATAAAGATGTTAGAGGAAGACTGATTTATATAAGCAGATCGTTTAGGAAACTTACACATACTTTGTGTTTACATTTAAGACACAATGAACACAAGAAAATAATATTGTGATTTTAATTCACGTAACTTCTAAATTATATTTGAGCCAACAGATCTAATGAGATATAAATCTTCGATAATCACAAAGTTCATAAAGGACTACAATTCGCTAGGAAGGTGTAACAAAAATTGAATTACAAATCGTTATAATGGCACCTCAACATTCCGCTTACTTTACAATACATTCGAAATAAAATTATATAAAAATTACGTTCGGCTTACATTAAGTCTAATATCGGTACGAGTATAATATTTATTTGTATGATATTTTTACATTGTAGCCTTTATATAATCATCATTTATATACAAAAATATACATAAATGTCCCGTCGGAGCGTCATCGTGAGTGTTTAGAAGAACGCCTCCTATTTTATTATTACGTATAAAAATAATAGCTAATATGATAGAACACCTCGCGGTCGGATTGAGCTCGCTGTTGAGCAACTCGCACTCGGACGCCTCACTCGCTGTTGGCAGTACACGACTCGGTATTTACATTAACTAAGGAACGCATCCGTCGCCGTTACATACATTACACCAACTACCACATTGACCTTCACAACATTTTAGTTCCAACCACCCACACTTGTATGTAAGACGATCAAATAAGGAATGCTGCTATAGAAGGTTGAATGTCCGGCAGCCGTCGCCGGTCTCTAACAATGACAGTCTGATTAGAATAAACAAGGTCAGAAGTGGGAATGAGCTGGCCGGTAACGAGTTAAAAAAAACGCGCGCTATTAACAAGTTCAAAAATGGAATTGTATTTTACACATATCGTAGGCGACTGTGTGGGGGAGGGGGAGGGGGTGATGCGTCGGACTAGCCGGCGGTGTCATTAGCGTGTGTGACGGCCAGCGTGTCGGGCGAGTGCAGGGTGATGTTAGTCTGCGAGGCGACGGTGGTGCGCGTGGGTGTGGGGGTGCGGCACACGTATCCCAGCAGCAGCGGCACGCCCGGTAGCGCCACCAGCTCGAGCTGGGCGCGCTGCTCGTACTGTCAGACCTTTTGAGGTCGCATCTCGTAGGACTGCGGGTAGGCGTTAGCGTACGGCTCGCCGCGGCGACCGCTCGGACCCGCCGGCGCTGAGGCTGGGGAATAAATATTAACATTAACACGAGGATTTACGACTTATAATATATTGTCTTACGAAGAGAGACGATAATATGGGATAGGAGATAAATAGAATCTTGTGACACAATTCTAGACGCGTGTTATAAGCATTCTAGAGTTTTTAATAAAACAAATATCATGATAACAACACTCTTGTGAAATGAAGAATAACAATTGAGATATCTATTTCATGACTGCGACTAATTCGTCAGTTAGATTCCTTATACATGTATTTCGATAGTAGGGGAGAAATATGCGATTTCCAAGTACCCTCACAAAATTTATAAGTATCATATTATGTGATCACCCATGTCCCTGGCGGAGTACGCTAGTGGCGGCGCGTAGCCCTTGTGAGGTCTCGTCCGCCGCTGCGGCGTCCGAGCGGGTCGCGCGCCCCCCCGCCGCGCTCCCGCCGCCGCCATGCCGGGCTGGCCGCGCATGCGCCGGAGAGTGTTCATAGGACGACGCAGGGTCTCAGATAGACGTCTGTTATTAAAGTGACAACGATGAATGAACAATATATATAATGACTTCTATATAAGATTGTTTTTGTCAATGTATTAAAATGTTTTAAGTCGGTTTTATATTTTCCATGTCTTACAAACGAATTCTCTGTAACTCATGTAGTTGCTTTATGACTTTCAATTTGATTTTGTAATACAACAGATATTATATTATGTTAAATAAATCGTATCCAATCAGTATGTTATTTATTGAAGATTTTCAATATAAAAACCTCGCATGTAATTTTAAATTAATGAAAGGACTCTCTCGAATAGAAACTTGGAATGAAACATCTATGTATATGTTTATTATTGTTGATAGCAGTACCTGGCGGGTGGTCGCTTGGGGTTGGAAGACGGCGTGTGAACGGCGCAGCATTTAACGAAGGCTCCCATACACACGACGAGCGCCACCCCGCCCAGCAGCACCGCCCACCATTGTTCCGTGACCCAGGCTTGTAGGGACTGTAACGTCGCGCGGTTCAGGAGGAGGTTCTTCAGTTTAACCAGCGGACCCTCGGCGTCGACGGCTCGACATTTCAGGAACACATCGCAGTAGCCCTGGAGTATGTATATATCATTAATTATGTTATATATTATATAATGCTATGTAAGACTTTCACGTGATTTAATTTAAATGAAACTAAGATTTAAACTCCCGTCGTATCGGTTACTTTGCAGCAACCGTGATCACGTATGTATGTATGTTTTTGTAGTCGCCGATTGCTTTAAATGTTCTTATATAAAGGTTATCTGATCTTAACCATAATGTAATTCTTGCATTTTTATACTCTTGATTCTTTTTGGTATATTCGTGTAGTAATACTAAAATAAGGAGCTCCAAAAAATATATATTATATTTTGTAATATTAGTTATTCATATATTAGAATTATTTGGGAGTTCGGAGATCTCTGCAGCTCAGTGAGATACAATGTAGAGGGAAAAAAGTAAAATGAATCTAAAATTATTAATACTTCATCTGTTAGACGTCATAACTCAGATCTCAACAATATTTAGAGAGGACATAATGTTTTCTGTCCCCTCTAAATATTGTGAATTTTTAATTTTCGTAGGACTGACACCACATCTCTAAAATGTATGTCTTAAAAAATGAGCTGGATATTAAAATAGTGCGTTCACCACCTACGACTTCATAACCACCTTCCAACCGGCGAAATGACAATCATTTACAATCCAATCGAACTAAAAATAAGACATCTCAATATATGACGACCAAACTTGGTAAATTAGAACCAGACGAAATAGGTTATAGAAGCTAGCTGTGGGGAAATTACTGCATCACGAACTTGGGCTGGTTCACCCTATTATGGAAGATGGGCGTGAAGTAGCCTTTTGGCTGCGTTTCGTCCGATGAATGAGAGCCAGGTGCCCTTACCCATTTCCTACAATTTCCAATCTCTCTTCCCCGATAAAGGATGGAACGTATCCGCACAACTACGTTGCGGAGGCCCATGGGAGACGGTACTATCTCCATTAGGCAGGCCGTCTGCTCGGTCGCCCGCTTTATGATAAAAAGAAGCTCACAGCGACCAACCTGGAAGTTATCACAGGGCGAGCCGGGTCGCAGGCTGATCCCACCCGGCGGCAGGCCGACCGTGTGCGCGAACTCCGCTGTACTCCTGCAGCTGTCGGGCTCGGGGCCGGTCTGACACGCCAGCTGGCAGAGCAGCCGGCGGTCCACCACGGCCGTCACGCCGTCCCCTACCTTGGTCGGCGACGAGGACAGGAAACACTCCTTCATATTCCACGCCAGACATATAGACCCTCGGCATTCGCCGTGCAGACACAGCTGGGTGCCTGCCGAGGTTAAGACAATATATAGATAGCCGTCTCTCGGAGGGGAGTGGTAGGGTTGATATATATACATGTAATGAAATATTAAAATGTATGAGGATCAAATGGCGTGTATTTCTTGTAAATAATATTCTAAATAGTAAAATATATTTAATGAAACTTCGGAAACTACAATATATTGAATCTAAAGGCAAAAACTAATTCATAAGACAGTACGTTGTTGGTAGCCTCGAAGAAATGTATTAATTAAACATTAAGTAACAAATAAAAGGCATCAATTTATCCACAGTACAGATGCTAACATAACAATTAGTAATAACTTTTGTTTGTTCCGGATATCTATGAAATGGCGGGAGTAATTTGAGCATGAAAATGATGTTATGGAATGATTTAGTCAATGTAATCATTACCGTTATTGCAGACGGTGCCGTTAGCCATAGCCTGTGGCGCAGGACACTCGGCGGAGGTCCCCGAGCAGTACGAGGCCAGGCTGCACTCGCTGGCCGCGCGACACGTCACGTTGCGAGACGCGGGCGTGAACTGACACGTGGGACTGCAGCACGGGCCTTGAGACGGACTGGAGGGGGGAGTGGGGTTAATATTCATATAAGATATATATTTTTATATTTTAGCTTCCATTATATTCCGTATATAGGTGACGAATGATATGCCCGAGTAATGCAGGACCGAACATTATCTAGTGATGTATGTATGACGGACGTCGGTTTTAATTCTGTTATACCGGTGATGATTATTTTATAATGTGTTATATGAACCTGCACTGCGTGTTGGCTCGCCGCTGACACCCCACGGCGCTGTTGTTGCGTTCGAAATCGTAAGGGCTGACGAGACGCGGGTAACAACAACGATCCTTGCATTCGTTTTCATTGTAACCTGGGATTGATATAAACATAACATTAAATATGTACTGATCTTGGTATTTATAAATATATTCGTTTAATTTTGTTTAATAATTGCAGTTTGAAAAATGGTAAATATGTGATAGTTTTATTTTGATAAAACATTAATATAAAGTATGTCAAGGTCATCGTAGTTTAAACGCCAGAGTAACATTTAGTATAAAACCTGAATATATCTAATTTTTTCTGATTACTACGCGTAATTTTCTTATGTCGCCTGCCACTGTCATCTTGTCTGTCCGTGATCACGGTTGCTGAAAAGTTACCGAAACATCGGGAGTATGTAGTTCAAAATAACGATTACTAAATCCGAAAATATTAGTTGTATTTAAATGAATCGTCGCCAAAGTCTTAAATCTCATAAAACTTAAGATTTATAAATTATCTTAAGTTCATTGACCTCCATCTTCACACTAGTACTTGCGAGTCTGACTAGTCTCTCATATTAGTTCTCACCGCAGTCACACTCCTCCCCTACTTCCACGATCTTGTTCCCGCAGAACGCCCCGTCGCTCTCCTTGAGGCAGTCCCTCTTCCGGCCGTCCTTGACCGCGTCCAGGACGGCGCTGATGTTCCCCACCGAGCACGCCGAGAAGCGGCTGTTGTTGGGCCGGTCGCCGGAAGTAGCGGACGCGAACATTATGTAGTTACCCTGCTGGCCCCCCGGCCGGCACTCGGACGGGTAGTCGTGCTGCAAGATGGTTGTCAGTATGTTAATAATATAAGTAAGCAGGTATAGAAGGACGGCTTTGGATAGGAAATGTACAGTTGGTGAAATAACGATTTAATTGATTTATGAACTTATTAATGTAAACTACACGTCATCACACAGACAGACAGTAGTTAAAGCTAAGATAAGACACAGAATGATGTTTAAACAATATATCCAATAGAAAAATCGACTAAAGCTGTATCTCACCGGCGAACCAAAGTTGTGTCCTATCTCGTGGGCCAGTGTGAGCTGGCTGACTTTAGGTGGTACTCTGCTGTTGTAGTTGACGAATGTAATGATGCCAGTGTTGAGTGACCTCTTGGTGCTCTGGTACATTCCGCCAGTGGTCTCGGTGTACGTTTTATACTTCTCGCAGATTCCGCCAGAGGCGCCACTAGCGCTCGCCACCCACGCCAGGCCTGACCATGTAATTCAATACATATAACGATCATATACTAAACTATCATTTCATAGACCAGTCAGTTGAGACACAACCGAAGCCTGAGAAAAGTATATATTGTCATTGAATAAATTATAATTATACTGCTAATTTATGTACACCTGTTATGTGTCATATTATCAGTTTGACGTGATAGCATTAGCTGATATGATACGCAATAATAAAGTTAGCAAATAAAAGTAAAATCCAGCATCATGACGGCAATTTGAATGTAATGAAACTACAATAAGTCACACGGCTCAGTCACGGTCAGAGGTTCAGCTCGGGTGCCAATACAAAAGCAGCCATTGATGACATCAACGCATATGATTCAAGTTTCAACGATAACTACACATTTCCCGTGGCTTTACGTGGGTATTCAATTCATTATGTTTGTTTAGTACGTTGCGGAAGTCTGAAGGAACCTTATCAAGCTGGTGATATATTTTTTTTTAGTAAAATGTCTACAATTTTGCGTGACTACCTAATGTCCCGCCATTAAAGTCCCTGTAGGTGAAGACGTAAGCCAGACAGAAGTCTTCGTGGTTGCCGAGCGAGTGGAGGTTCAGGAAGTTGGAGACGTCTATGTTCTCCAGGCAGAACTGGTTCGTCTCACTCGCGAATGGATTCGTGTTGCAGGATGAGTCGTCGTCGATCTACAAACAAATATGTT